>CAJHZI010000556.1:0-137500 GCA_905160935.1 Enchytraeus crypticus
TATATATATACAGACTGGGGCAAAAAAGTAGTCCCCTAGCGAAATCTCAATAATTTCAACATAACTCAAAATATTTTTACTAAATTTTCGGAGCCTTTAGAGGAGGAATTTCTACGTATATCCTTCAAATTTGGTGAAAATATATTCAGTAGAATCAAAATTACAGTGTTTCTATGAGAAAAGTGCTAAATGCAATTTTAACAAGGCATTTTTGAAAAGTCAGTCGTTCATTTTTAAGAAAATAACGACCCTGAAACGGGTCTTTTACTAATATGATGGAGCATAAGAATACTCTGCCTTTTTAGCTGCTCTAATAGAAGACGCTAAAAATTCGTTCACCTACTAAACTTAGTTCAAAATTTTGAAAAATCATTTCGGTACTTTTGTTTAAATAAGCATTGTTAAGATTAATTTTTACACTTTTTCCGTAAAAACGTTGTATTTTTGTTACTACTAAATATATTTTCACAAAATTTTCAAACTATATGCAAGCAGCCCTACACTAGAAGCTCCGATAATTTTGTAAAAATATTTTGAGTTTTGTCGAAATTATTAAGATTTTTGTTAAAATAAGCCTTGTTAAAATTTATTTTAGCAGTTTTTCGTAGAAACGCTGTAGTTTTGTTGCTACTGAATAGATTTTCACCAAATTTGCAGGCGATATGCAGAAATTCCTAAATTCTCTTCTAGAAACTGCAAAAATTTTGTGCAAATATTATGAGCTTTGTTGAAGTTATTGAGATTTCGCTAGGGGATTATTTTTTTTTGCCCGTGTCTGTATATATATATATATATATATATATATATATATATATATATATATATATATACACATGTATATATGATGCTATGTACATATGATGCTATATACAGACATCATAGAGCTACAAGTAGGAAAGTTATTATTTAACTTGACATTTGTTATTTTGGCTAAGGCCACTGAAGAATATCGATTAGGCTTCTGACCTTAAACAGTATGCAAAGGGCTTAATTTCGAGCTTATCCTTCATTTATTTCATGACATGAAACAGAAATCAACAAAACTTGCTTCAATTTTATATGTCAAATGAATAAAATAATAAAAATTTAATTTGTAATAAATATAAATATCCACACACAATTTCTGTACATACTGTATATATACAAGTACATGTATATACATACTGTAGATATACCAACAGGCTTATATACATTAATAATGATAATTTAGTAAAAATGACATCATACAATGGATTTCATGTCGTAGTTCTGCATTTCTCTAAAGCAGCTTTTGTAACAAGACCTCAGCATCTTCTCACTTCCATCCATAGGCCCAACAGTGTGGATGATATCTAGATGATAAAATACATAAACAATAAACAATTCTATTACAATATATACATCTATATATACATGTATGTATATATATATATACATGTGTATATATATATATATATATATATATATATATATATGTAAATATATATGTATATATATATATATATATATATATATATATACATATATATTGTGTTCGGTTGTTTGAAAAATAGACCGACAGATGACTGCACGTGTCGCAGAAGGCGACTAAAGCACTAAGATCCTAACCAACGTCAGAAAGGGCATTCGGCTGGTGAGCGCCTAGGCTCTAGAAATGTCTACATTTTCTAAAACGAACTGAAGAAAAATAAGAAGAGATTGACTGATGATATGGCTTCGGACAGAGGAGAGGAGAAAGCCTATTCGAATCTCGAACCTAGTTAAACTGAGATTAAAAGCTAGATGATGATGATGATTATGATATATATATATATATATATATATATATATATATACATATATATATATATATACAATATATAATATTATATATTAATATTATATATATATATACATGTATACATATATATATATATATATATATATATATATATATATATATATATATATATTATATAGATATATATATATATATATTATATATATACTGTATATATATATATATACCTGTAAATATATACACATTTTTTTAACATGCATCTATATATCGAACAAATAGAAAGTACACTTACATTTAGCTGGTAATTTGTATCCTACAATGCAAACAACAATTTAGTTAAATTACAGTCTATATTAATTTTACTAATCACATTTAAAATAACATATAACCTCTTTGCAATAAACGCAATATGCAATATAAACAAGTGTACCTCATTTTCTTCAAAGCTTCTAAGTCAAAAGCGTAACAAGTAGAAAACAGTGACGCAAAAACTTTCAGTAAATGTCACTCTGAATTGACATGTATCATCGCTTATACTTAGATACACTGATAATTTTTATCACTGCTATTAGTATCATAGATAAAATAGACTAGTAACCTACAGATTCTGAGCTGATTTATATCTACATATAGTTCTACTGCAACAGATCAGGCACAGGATTTGAACCGAGAACAAGAAGTGAAAGCTAAGCCAATGGATCATGTATACGTACAATTACCATCAATAAATATTGGATGCATTCAACACTTTCTATACAGAAATTACTCTAATAATATATCTGTTACAATTGAACACCTAAATATTTAAATAATAAACATTATTAGAGCCCAGTAGATCTTTACAACAGAAAGATGAAACGACTCCTCTAGAATTCCTATCGTTTCATCAAAGTCAAAAATTAGACACCATTGTTCACAGAGCTTCAAACGAATAAATCGACACCAGCACAAGATATGTCTAGAATCAAACACCCGCTAAACCTGCTGACCAACTCTAAACCATATAACACAGGCTCAGTAAGTCAACGATTTGTTTAATCTCTTGTAAAATAGACACTGAATCAATCAATAAAATTTAACGTCCGGTTCCTCGCCATAAGGCAATGTCAGGGACGTCAAAGACAACGGCTAATATGTGACAGATAAAATTGACTCGACAGTTTTTGTGTAATGTTTTCAAGAACCTCACCGGCAGTAGTCTTAGCCCAGCCAGTCTGGCAGCCCCCCAGTGTCCTGCACTCAGCCAACAGAGCCGAGCCAGCGGCTGAGTGGATGGCCCCGTCAACTGTCACAAAAAACAATATATTAGAATAAGTATAGAGCCACTAACAACAACACAGAATTAGAATGCTACTGTCGTCCATGACAACATTGAGCACTATGGTACCGAATCCAATCCGATGAGCAGAGTTTGGGATTCAAAACGGTGCAAACTGAAATCCGGGAAGTCAGTCCGAGGAAGGGTACTACTGGAATGGAGGTTTACGTGTTGGTCTCAGTTCCTGTGTAATGGTTGAATAGAAGAGGTCAAAGAGAAAAAAGAGAAAAACACGATAATAACCACTGCAGCAATATTCAGAGGCATAGCAGCCCATATACAGGGACGAACAGAGTAACAGAAACAGAATTTAGAATAGAAAAAATCAGCTGCAAAAAAGTCAAAACCTATTAGTCAATTGTACATCTTAAGTTAGTTGGCTGGAGCCAGTGGCGATGTCGGTAAGATGCTCGACCGCGGATCAGTATGTGCGGGGTTCCAAACTTCAAATCCAAGGCTGGCCGGTCACTGACATCACTTTTGGGTGAGGAAACTTAAGTTAACATTAGCTTTTACTTTTACCAGCTTTTAAAAAAAATTACTTCCATTTAAGCGTAAATTAAATGTAGTTCTCTAGTTAATAAGTACAGCATCAAAGCTTGGTAGTCTAGTTAGTTATCGGATATCTTAATAGATAGCTAGATATCCTTGGCTAGATAAATAGTTGCTGTAACTACTGATAATTCAAGGAGGATCAACTAATTGAATATTACCAAGAAGGTATCGACATATACCATGGACTTGCCAGTAGGCAGTGAACTAAGAGAGAGAGAGAGAGAGAGAGAGGTATCGACCTGTATGCTTTAATTACAGATACCTATCGAGTAATACTCCAGTTGTCAGGTATGAGTAAAATGTCAGGTATGAGTAAAAAAATTCTCTACAGCCTCAGCCATCCTGATCTCAAATAAGCAAATTATTGACGAGTTTCCTCCGGTAATATGAGATATTAATGTTCACTCTTCTTGACAATCAAGCCAATTCCCGGATTTCAGATCATAAACATATGCAATTTTAATTGGGTTTATTCTGGATCACACACAATACCGAAGTCATTGTTTAAGCATTTCAGCAAAAGTTAATCAAAAAAAAGCTGGTAAAGCTAAGGTTAACGTCAGTTTCCTCACTCGAAAGCGATGTCAGTGACGGGCGAGCAAAGGATTTAAACCCCGCACCATCTGATCCGCGGTCGAGTATCTTACCGACTTCGCCACTGGCTCCAGCCAGTGGCGAAGTTGAAAATCAAAATCAATAATAAAATATAGACAAATTATTACAATTGACAAAATTTAAGAAACATAATGCATCTGAGAGTGAACAAAGCTAAACATACCTGTAAATATAATAAAGGTAGATTTAAATATATAGTACATAAGAATTATACTGCATTATTATGATGATTATTATTAATATTACTATTATTATTATAATTGCTAAATCATTTACCATCTATCTTTCAATTAATTCATCAGGAGTTAATAATTGTCATTTTACTAAGATTCAGGCTTGTTATTTTCACACTATTTTACAAAAAAAGTCTTAGAATCACCAAACACTGTTGCTATTAATAATAATAATAACAATAAAGGTTTAGCGTCCGTTTCCTCATCCAGGGATGATATCAGGGACGTCAAGGACGTACTAAGCAGTGTCAGACTCAGAACTTACTTCCACCACCACCGAGCAGACTGCTGTTAGCGGCGTTAACAGCCGCGTCCACCTCCAGGAGAGTCATGTCTCCCTTAAACAGTGAGATCTTCTCGTTGATTGCATCGTCAACAAGCACCTCTTCATCAACGTACTGCCTTATCGTCTCCCCTACAACATCAATCAATCAATCAAACAATAAATTTCAAATCCTTACAGATCGACATCCTTCCATGACATACTTCTTTATCGTCTCCTCTACCACATCAATCAATTAATCAATAAATCTTACATCCTTATCAAGGCACTTCCTTATCGTCTCCTCTACCACATCAATCAATTAATCAATCAATAAATCTTGCATCCTTATCGACGCACTTCATTATCATTTCCTCTACCACATCAATCAATCAATTAATCAATCAATAAATCTTACATCCTTATCAATACACTTCTATATCGTCTTCTCCACAACATCAATCAATCAATATATGTCACATCTTACACATGGTGCATCCTATACATATATATATATATATCTATTTAAGGTATAATTAGTAAATGAAATCAATATAATTACTTCTAAAATAGTTCACTAACATTTTTAAAAAACATTCCAGGATAAATCGATCTATCAGCTTGCTAAGATATGTAGATTGACGTAAGTGAATCAATCAAAAAGGAGAGCCTCATATAATGTCAAAAACCTATGATTTGTATTAGTCCAAAGTAGATGTATTATGTAAAGCTAAAATGATTACTTGGTTAACTATAACAAGAGAGACTAGACCTAGACTAGAATTCTGACTGGCTTGTGCGTAATAATACCGTATCAATAAGCACTGCAGACAAGCCAACCACGAATATATAGAATGCAGAATACTCACCAGACGGGGTGAAATGCTGCAGACGTTCCTGATCCCTTCTGCAAAGCTCCGACCATTTCTCGACGTCATCTAGCTTCACAAACTTCTTTCCACATGTGTAATCCTTTCTCTTCTCCTCAAGTGTCATAGCCAAGCTGCGCTCTTTACATAAACACAAAAACATAAAAATATTAAATATAGAATTTATGGTTGGTTTATCATTTTACAGTTTTCTTAAGATAGGCCATAATAAATGCATGAAGAAGCACAGAGAGAAGAACAGGATAAAAAGCTGTTCTAAGGCTATATAGTTATGTTTATAGTCTGTTTCTGTACCACAAGGGGTATTGTCAGAGATGGTCCTTCTGGGATTTGAACCAATAACCTCCAGCTTATCAGGCAAGTGTGCTATCCATTTTGTCATCCAACCGGTATTTACAGGGAATGGTTTGGTAAAGGAGGTAGAATGAAGTGGAAGAGAGACAGAAAAAATTGAGGCAAGAGATGCCAGATGATTTGATAATGCTTTAATATAAGAAAAGGAAAAGAACAGCAAAGGGTAGATCAAACTATCAACATTCATATGCAGGTTCATTACGGGAAGGAATTTTATGAATTCCAAAAACTTCTTCTATACAACAATCTATCAGAGCTAATTTGAAATCAGTTTCATCGTCTAACTGAGATCTTTGGGACACCAGTAACAGAAATAAACACATGGATCTATTCCTGCAGAAAAGATAAACAGCATAGTAATGGGACAACAAATCATAATATATAGAGACTAATTACTTATAAGTATTTGTAGGTTTTCACCTCTAGCAGCAGTAATAGCATTTGCTCGAGTGTTTGGTTTCTCAGCTGAGGCAGAACTACTATGGCGCGACACATTTCCTGAAGCAGAACTGCTATTGAGTGACACATTTCCTGAAGCAGACTCATCAAGAGATTCACTAGTCTTGCTCTCTTCAGCTCCTGACTTCTTATCAATATCACACGCCTCTACATCATCTGAACTGCTGATTGACAATCAAATGAGCTTATTATTAGATAGAAACTATTACTCCCAAAACCCTATTCAATTATTATATTCGCAAAACTCAGTTAATTCTATTTTTTTAATTTTTAATTTCCCTCATAGATTTTTTATGTCAATCAAAAATTCAAAAAGTCATTCAGAAATAAATGCTAAAGCTGAGTTTCTTAACAGTTCCAGAAAGGTCCATCACTGATTGTCAATCTGCGATGGTACAAGCAATGGAATTGAATCCTGCACCTGTTGATCAGCAGTTTTAAAATTAACTGACCTCATAAATTAATTATTAGTTCAGTCTAACTGTTCCATTCTCAATTAATGCATTACTAAAAAATCAGGCACTTCAAATACACAGTGTCAATTCTTACAGTGCTCAGTCAATCTACTCCAATTCAATTTCTGCCCAGAATATTTTCTAGCATTTTCCAAGTGATATGAAACAGGTGAAATTACCAGAACTTTGCTACTTCATCATTGAAATAACTTTATCTCTAGTGTTTTGCCCAGTAGCAGATCAAATGTACACATTCACACTCAGTCTGCTTAAACATTCCATAAAGTGCATTCCATAGATCAACAAGTTAATCCCTTCACAAAAGGCTATTCCTTATCCATAACTAATGTATACAACCAATAGAAAAAGCATGAGAAAAATATGACCTCTGAGGTGGTATCCCATTGTCTTCCTCTGTTCCTCTTGCTTAATTGCCTTTTACGATACATGCAGCTAAAGCTTGGTCTATTCTTCAGTTGCCCAATCACAATTAGGGATATAAATATACAAAATATAAACATTTATATATAAAAAATACATTCCAACCTGCCTTCAGAACAAGTTGCAAAGCTATCCTCCATTTCTTTCTTACTTGGAGATTCTTCAGAAGATTCTTTCATAGCACCTATGCTTGGCCTTCCAGTATTACTTGCCACCACCACAATCTCAGTCACTGATTCTTCTTTTGAAATTGTGAAGGTCTCTTGCGCAGCATCTCGTTTCGACGACTTCCCATCACTTTTATTCTCTCCGTTACCTTCTTCGACAACTGTTTCTGTACTTCTCTCCGTATCAACTACAGCCTTCTGATTTTTTCCTGAGTTGTCCCGATTTTTCTTTCCTTTTCTGTTATTTTTTCTTGGCATTTTTCTTGTTGAGTTAGCCTACTGCTGAGCTAGATGCACAACAGATCTCAGCAGGCTTTAAATTATTAATTAAATATAACCAACTTATAAAAATCCTCAACGCTCTAAATTTTACAACACTGCTTTAACAAACATATGAAACATTAAATTGCTCCCAACAAAGGTAAAATAATTTCAGTATATATAAGAAGCACATACAATATATTAGTGGTAGTTTTAAATACAGATGATAAGGAACATAGTTAGCTGTTCACACCAATAGAAATCATTTCAACAGCATACTAACCATAGCTATCTTCTTCAGAAGTTTACTCGTCTCTCATGAAAATCTTTAGATTAAGAAAATCGTAACTCGGGCTAGCATAACTTAACTCAGCAGCTAGCATAATATGAAAGTTTTAAATTGATGATTTAGTTGTTTCTCGGTTTAGGTGTGGTTTGGAAATCTGTCAATTTGGAATTTTTCTGGATTTTTGAAATTTAGATGTAGACTTCTTATTATCATTTAATTTTGAAGTGGACTTTCATAATCTGTCACCGGCAGGCAGGATACATCCAGAGCACTCCTAAGCAATATGTTCCATGGTTTAAGATTTTCCATAATCACAGAGCAACTTTTCAAAATTGTGGAAGTCTCTTGTACAACATTCTTTCATTTTTTTAAATTTTCATCTTTTCATTTTCTTTTTGCTCGCCGGCTTAATTTTGTTTAAATAGTGCTCGATGTTGTCATTGATGACTGTAGCACTCTAATTGTTAATATTATTTGGAAAAATTGTAAATATCTTTCATTTCCTTAACTTGGAATTGATAGAAAAACGAAACTAGTAAGATATTAGTAAGACAACATCCAGCTAAATAATTTCTACAGGTTTTAAATAAGCACAGTTTAATGTCGTAGCAAACTAAGATTGTATAATAACGCAGGCATTAAGTTTATGCGAGGAGGATAACATAAAACTACATAAATAAGAAAACTAAATAACAAAATAGAAAAAACACACTAATATTGCGGATGACCGTTAAATGTTTTGGCCAGCAGTTAAATCTCGTTTCTCAATGCGTTTCAACTGATTTCTATTTTATTTTCTTTTCATACCACATAAATCTTATGCCAGTTTCATCCATAGCCCTAACATTCCCCTGTGTTATTCGTTATATTTAATTAAATTCTATTTAGCAGAGAAACGCAATAATTTCCAAGTTAATTTGTAAGAAACGTGTCGAGTTTTAATTACTTTTGCTTTTGCCTGAAGTCTTCCTTAATGACCTTGTTAGGATTTGTTTACAATAGATTCTAGGCAGTCGTTTGTTAACAATTTTATATTATTTTGTATTATTTAATGTAATTTGAGTGTTATATGATATTTATGTAATATACATTTTTATTACATACTACGATTCTATTTTAGTTGACTTTGAAATATTTGATAACGAAATAAGATAATGTAAATTTAATTTGCTAAGTTAAAATATATAATAGATGGAAGTTATGAAATAGAATTTTATTTAAAATGTATTTCTAATTGAATTTACTTTCAACTTATTTTGTAATATTTTCAAATTAAGTTCGATTATTTCAGTTTTGAATCCTAAGATTTGGTAAAATGCTTGAACAATTCTCATTCTTGATCCATTCGTGGGGGGGGGGGGATTTAGCGCACTCAGTTAAGCTGCGCGTCAGTTGAAAGAAGTAAAGCCATGCTGCACGCGGTTAGTAAATTGTGGGCGACCACTTTGGAAGACCGCGTGTAGACAGCTTTGAAAGTAAACAATCCCCAGGCCGGCTGCTATTGGAGGGCCAACAAAAGGCACCGATTACTAACCATGGAAAGGAATGGAGGAAATAACGAAAATTACAAAAACATTCTAAACACATGCTACAAAAACATTCTAAACACATGCTGTATGTCATGTGTGTAACTATACGGAATAAAAAAATAAAAAATAAAAAATACTATAAATTCACTACTGCTCATATATTTTTAGCGCACTCAGTTAAGCTGCACGTCAGTTGAAAGAAGTAAAGCCACGCTGCACGCGGTTAGTAAATTGTGGGCGACCACTTTGGAAGACCGCGTGTAGACAGCTTTGAAAGTAAACAATCCCCAGGGTGTTGGAGTTTATTCTTAAATCCGCGCCGGCTGCTATTGGAGCGCCAACAAAAGGCAACGATTACTAATAACCATGGAAAGGAATGGAGGTAATAACGAAAACTACAAAAACAGAAACTTAAGAAAGGAAACATTGTAAACACATGCGGTATGTCATGTGTGTAACTATACGGAATAAAAAATAAAAAAATACTAAAGAATAAGAAATTGTGAAGGAAATTGTAAGTGGTTGAAAATGGTTTTGAAAATGAAAATGACTCTGAAAGAAAGTGAAAATTTGTATATATTATTTATTTAAATATATATATATATATATATATATATATATATATATATATTTATATTTATATATATATATATACATATATATATATATATATATATATATATATATATATATATATATATATAATTTTTATATATTATTAATAGATATATTATTAATATGTTCCGTTTCCTTGCAAGGAAGTGCTCATATATTTTTAAGCCTGCTCAGCTATAAGAAGGCATACTGTAAAGATTATGAACTGTTTATTTGGTATTCATACTAATTATTCACTGACCTATTTTTATTTATTACTGTTAGTTTGTTACAAAATATGTATGAAAATTGTATCGCTTTCAATGTCCTACAAAATGGCAACTCAGTTGTGTAGAATTTCTACAATGATATACCTTAGGCAAGAATAGAAAAATCTAGGCTATTATGCCATTTGCCCATAAAGAAAATGTTGTTGTGTCAGGCTGAGCAGACCACATGCATTCACATGCATAAAAATAACATCAAAGTAGGTACCTATAGATTTTGATATACCCACTTGTATCAATGCTGTCAATAAGCTCATTGCTGTCATGGACAACAGTAACACTCTAATGTTCTTGGTTTTGTTGTTGAACTATGTGTAATTTTATATCATATATATCAATTTACTATTGTTATGAAATTGTAAATTATAATATTTCTTGCAGTTACTGTTCCTTCAATACTTACTTTAAAGCAACAAACGGTTATAAATAGTCTATTGTACTTTCTATTAGTGACAAGTTAACGTATTAATGTAAGTAGTTGTCTAATTTCGTAGTTATACCTGCAGTATAATGCAGTCTGTATCAGAGGAAAAACCGGAAGCACGATCTGAAGATATTCCCATCAACCAATCAAAAGAGATTAATGGCCAGTCAATCAAATTACTCGCTGAATCTAGCAGGGTGGAGGATAATGGTATATGTACCGCTTCTGAAAAATCAAACCATAGACCTCTATGGAAGACGATGTTGGGTTTGTTGCGAGCAGCTCTGATTATACTGAATAACCTGTTGGCCGTCCCATCATATATTCTGTGGTGTTATATGTTGCTGCCGCTGAAGCACATAGCTCCAGAGTTATTTCAGTCCATTGAGCAGATACCATATCGCTGGCTCCAGTATTGTGTGGGCCACTGGTTGTCAACTGCTGGATATGAGAGTATATCAGAATTTCATTATTACCTTATTTTCTTTATTTTTTATAATTTGTTCTAATTATCTATATAAGTCTGTTAACAAATTTTTGGCAAGTAATTAGCATTAATGGTCCTATTTGTTCTGTGAAATAGGACATCTAAGGTTCTTGTATATTTCTTTTCGTCGTCTGCTCTAATCTGTGACTAAGAGCACTCCATGTCTCATTAAGTTGACCTTATTAATCAATGCCTTTATCTAAATCTCTCATTTGTTCATTTAACTCTTCTCCAGGTTTTAAACCCCTTACAGCACTTGATATACTGGTAGTTTTGATCTAGTTTGAATTGTCAACTAAACGCACTCAGTCACACTAATGTAAAACTAATTTCTGTACCATTGGATGTAAATGCAAGTAACGTGATTTAAGTTATTTCTTGTTGACTAACCATAATCATAGAATTTGTTACGGTTTCATTGGCTATATATTATGAAATTTAGAATTACATTTGTTTTCTGTATAGTAAAAAATTGCATTGGCAATCAACTTGTTGTAGAATGGCTTTTAATATTATTTTAATCATCTGACATCGATATCATAAAACTAATATACGCTCAATTACGTTGAAGACCAATTGCTACATATGTAACATTAGATTTTCATAATTCACTACATAATATAGTATATACTAACATTGCACTCAATTGCTACATACATTAAATTTTTCATAATTCATTACATAATATATAGTTAACATTGCACTCAATTGATTGACAATACATATTTATTATCTATTTTTCAGTCCACGAGTCGGGTGATGACATACTACAAATCCTGGCGGAGAAGCAATGTCTGGTGGTAATGAATCATCAGTCGACAGCGGACGTGCCGATGATCATGGCTCTACTGTCAGACGATGACAAGTATCCGCTGGGACAGAGAGTCTGCTGGATTATCGACAAGATGTTCAGATACACGCACTTTGGATTCGTATCCCGATTCCATGGGGACTTCTTCATACTGCAGGTATGACTGGATGGAGCCAGTGGCGATGTCGGTAAGATACTATACCGCGGATCAGTTTGTGTGAGGTTCAAATCCTGGTCTCGCCCGTCACTGACATCGCTTTTGAGTGAAGAAACTGACTTTAAACATAGCTTTTTTAGCTTTTATTCTATGACATGAGTTTATTTGAGCTTAACCTGTGTCAAATTCTTTTAGCATGCTATCCTCGTACATTAGGTATTCTATAAACACGATGCATTTGAGCTTAATCTGTGTCTAATTCTTCTAACATAATATCCTCTCATACATTAGGTATTCTATAAACATGATGTGTTTGAGCTTAAGCTGTGTCTAATTTTTCTAACGTGCTATCCTCATACAGCAAATAATATTCTTTGAACATGAGTCTATTTAACCTGTGCCTAATTCTTCTAACAAGATATCTCAATAATGAGATATTCTTAATGTTCATGTATTTTGTTGAATTTTAAGTAATGATTTTACGCTGTGTCTAAAATCTGTTTGTATTTCTTACCCTTCATGTATTGTAAGATCATGTTCAGTTGTGGCTAAGATGCTAAACATCGGTGTCATTTTTAGCACCAGTATTCTTGTTCTAGCATTTAGCACTAATATTGTGAACTGTGACTATTATGAACTGCACTAATGCTGTGTCTGTTAATACTGTAAAAGTCTTTTAGGTAGTGTTGTTCTTTCGACTTTTCGTTGTTAAAGTACTTAACTTGTAACTGTCTAATTTTTCTATACTTAGCAATAGTTATCCCATATTTTAGAATCTAACAACTTACTCTATAATTAAGTAAGCATTCTAGTGAATACTGGATTCTCTGCTGAAATCTGACGATTTTTTATCTCTTATCCGACACAGGGACGTGACACTAGGCAGGATCAGCTAGATAAGCTGAAGCATCATCTAGAGAAAGTCTACAGGACCAGGGATAGAACCTGTGTGCTGCTCTTTCCTGAGGGAGGCTTTCTCTACAAGAGAAAGGCTTCGAGCCAGCGGTAAACTTTTCATGATTCTATAGTATTTCTCACTGCACCCCCCTTAGAGCTAGATTTATTTCTGCATATTCTAATCACGGCCGAATAATCAAATTTTATTGTTACGGCTACGGAGCAAGAGCTGAGGATAGCGTAGGAAATCTGCTTCGAGCCAGCAGTATGATTCTATGTCATTTTTCACTGCATAAAACTTGCATATCTATTTATTTTCTGCATGTTCTAATCATGGCCGAAATATCAAATTGGATTGTAGCAGCTACGGAGCAAGAGCTGAGGTAAGCAGTGGAAATCTATCTGTGTAGCCGTATTTGTCCTATACCTAGATACTCTATTAAGATTAGCTTTAAGTATAGTAAGATAGGCGTCCATAGATTCCATAAATAGATTTTGAATGTCTTAATAGTGTAGGGGTAACTTCATGGAGTTTCAAATGACAGATCCTGAGGTGAATTGAATCCTCGTGGGTTCAAATCCCAGCTGCGCTGATCTGAGAGTAAAATCTCGGACATTCACGGGACTGGTTATTCGGAAAATTGCCTAAATTGCCTAACGGTTTAAACACGTGGTATTAAAGGCGATCGATATCAACACAGTTGATCCTTTCACTATAATGCGTGTTTACTTTATTCCTTATATTTAACTTGTGATAACGTATATACTATATATTATGCAGATATGCGCAGAAGTTTGGTTACCCAGTGCTGGAGCATACAACTCTGCCTCGTATTGGAGCAATGGACGCCATCTTGAAAACTCTCTATCGTCCTGCTGACAACGTGCCAGATAAAGATGTGATTGGTAGTCAAGAAGTTCTGGATTCAGGTAATGTTTGTTAAATGGGCACTAAAATTTGTGCTCAATTAAATGATAGTTAATTTCTGCATTTTTCTGTTTTCCGGAGTGTTTTAAAGTTCTCTACAATTTTTATCATTTGGCATCTGCTATTTGAGCTTTCAATCAGAGCCTTGTAGTTTTATTATGCTAAAGGCGATACCATGTTATAAATAATTGTAATATGGGCCTGTGTCAAATTATAATGTTATCTTTGTAGGAGTCCTAGTTTGTTATATCTGTTCAATCTTTCATTGGGTATTTTGCCATAATTCTGCGAGATAAGATTATATTTCTTGATTCACTGTAATCTTCCTGTTATTGCATAGTGCCATATACTCTTTTACATGACAAGTTCTAGTAAACGCAAGGGCGTTTTTAAATTTTCTGCATATTTATCTTTCAAAACCTCTGTTACATTTAGTCTGCGGGTACAATAATGAACACTACTTCGTCTGATTTCTTATAATGCATTGTGCATTCAGAGCTACTATGGCATTTAGCACAGAGCGGCGCTTTATAAATATACTAATTAATTATTATTATTATTGTATTTTTTAATATTAATTTTTTTATAGGGGCCTGGGCTAAAAAATAAGGTAAAAGAAAGATATTATATTTAATTAATTATAATTTTTTTATATTATTATTATTATTGTTATTATTATTATTATTATTATTTTTTTTTTTTTTTTTTTTTTTTTTTAATGCCCTGGGCTGTAAAGGTCCCTGGGCTAAAAAATAAGATAAAAGAGACTTTACTTAAAAGTTTTAAAAAAGCGATTAAAATAATTCCTCTGCACTCTGGGAAGCCGCTTTAGCCAAAGTGCCACTGAAGCAGACTGCATTGAATCGCTGGAGAGCAATAGACAGTCGCTGCCACAGAAAAGATTTTTCGCGCTTATCACCAGTAATGGCGCTGGTCCTCCTGCCTATTTCGTCAATAAAGTCTGATGCGAGAGAGTTGATGGGCCCCAGGGTCTCAAAGGCAATAGGCATGAAGATATAGTTGCCAGAGATTTCGGCATACTTCAGAGTTTTCCTATTAGCCGCGGCCTCTGCTGCAGCACCAGCAGCAGCGCAAGAAAGGCCGAGATTGCTAACGGAGAAAGTGTCCGTAACAGTGACGTCCCAGCTAACACACTTCCCCTCTGCCCATGGTATTTGAGAGACACCGTCTGGACGTTTACCATCAGTGCGGATCAATCCCAGGGGCTCTTTAATGGCTGGGATATTCGCTCGACTCAGGGCGCGCCAGATCAAGTCGTTTATGAACTGATGTCTGCTGATTCTGCCGGCACTACGCTTGCACGACAGGCCGTGAATGCCTAACGCATTGACTGAGACACCACAAATGCAGTTGTGTGGCTCACATAAGGTAGTGCCCAGACGAAGACCGGCCGCGACTCTGACTGCTTCGTCGTCCAGACGGAGGCCGCATGATGAGATTGGTAAAGCCTTGATCCAGTCTCCACTATGGGGGGCCGACACTGCGAGCAGCCGCGCCTTTTCTTGTGGCAAAAGTGGCTTCGCCAGGAGTTCCGTGTGCAAAGCAGTAGTGACCTTTGAGTCCCAAGCCTTCATGCTATTAGCCGTCATACCGATTGGAGGTTCGGATGTGGACAGAGCAGTCCAAATGCCCTGAATCCTGGATATCTCCAAGTCGGGAATTTGAAAGAATCCGGAAAGGATTGAATCCTGTAGAACGCCAGTCCCCGCGGCTGAAGCCAAAAAGGCAGAAGGTGCCAGCGACGAGACAGAGCGTATACCCAATCCTCCGTAGCATATTGGCAGGCTAGCCTGAATCCATTGAGCTTCGTTAACATTAATATTAACGATGCTACTGAGCGACTTTCGCATGATGGAATCATAATTCTGCAATGCTGGATGACCCGCACATGGAGAGGCACGCAATAAGTATATGAGTTTTGAAGAACCTACACAGCTCCGCAATATCGTTAGAGCGTCGTGTGCGGAGATGAGCTTCAACCGGCTCGCGGCTCTCTCTAGTTTAGAGCACTGAGTATTGAGAGCCAAATCCATAGCTTGACCCGTCTGCAATGGAGCTCCAAGTAGACTGGCTTCGACAGGCTTTACACGAATGAATGAATTGATGGCCGGAAAGTTACTGTCGGATCGAGTGGTAATGAGCTCACATTTATTTATATTCAGGCTTAGCCCCAAAGCCTTTCCCGCAACCATCAGCCTTGAGATATCATCCGCCACAGTAGACTCAACCCCGCCCACAGTTATGTCGTCTAAGTAACCTATTTTCAGAGAAGAAGATAGCGACTGGAGCAACGGGTGTATTGTCAAACTGAACAGGAGAGGGCCCAAAGGGTCACCCTGTTGTACCCCCTCGCTAGACATGATCACCCGTTGACCGAAACGTAGAACACTTGGGTCTTCATAGGACAGACGGCAGAAAGGCCCCAGCTCAGGTAGTGAAGAGTCTACAGCTTCTAGCATGGGAACCCTTTTCAGGGAGTTGAAAGCGTTGCAAAAGTCCAGTTTAGCCACTACCCAATCGTCTGGCATGCTGCTAATGAATCGTCGGGTGGCATGCACGGCGGCTTCACAACCTCCTTTGACACCCACGCCTACCTGGATAGGTTGAAGAGAGTTTGAGAGCCTGTCTAGGGCGAAGGAATTAGCACATTTGGCAGCGATCCTGCGCCAAGAGTAGCCCACAGCAATCGGTCTAAGCCCGCCGGTCTTTTTCTTCAGAGCAATCAGGTTGGCTCCAAAAAGAAACGGCTTGACTTCCTGATGACATTTACCCAGCAAAAGGAGATTTACAAAACCGGTAATGGCTGTTAGAGTCTCCCTGCCCATTATGGGGCACGTCATCAGCTGCAGGATGTGCTGTGGCCTCAGACCATCCGGGCCCCCAGAAGAACCGGCGGGGAAACTTTTCACGGCTTTCATTACCTCCGCTTCAGTGACTTGGAGCGTATTCGCTTGGGGAGAGGCTGAGCTAAGAAGACTTCGGGGTGTACTGACCGCTGATGGATGTTTCAGACTCAGCTCTCTGTAAGTTTCATCATTATTCGGGGCCAGCGACTCTTCTGAGCACAGGATTCGCACGGCTGCTCTTAAATTTCCGTCTTCGATCTTTGAGGTCACTATGGATCGGAGGGATTCCTCAGGAGTACGCGGCCTGGAAGATTTGCGAAACTTCGCTCTTTCTTTATTATTATTATTATTATTATTATTTATTATTACTGTTTTTCTGCAGGAGAATCTCTGGAGTATTTAATCGACGTGACTATAGCTTATCCTAATGGTCGTCCACTCGACATCGGCACCATATTCACAGCCAGTGAGCCGCCTTGCCGCACCATAGTCCACCATCGGTGCTACCACATGAGCCACGTGCCTTGCTCTGACCCCGATGAACTGCTTCAGTGGATTTATGAGCGATGGACGGAAAAGGACGCCATGCTGAATGAATACTACAAGACGGGGAAATTTCCGAGCGAAAAATATCGCGGCAAGACGAACGGGGAATTAGGTGCCAGAGAGAGTCTGCACAGGAGTGATGGTACGCTCAGAAAACTCCCGTTTGATATTAGATGGTGTCTGTTCTACAATGTGATATTCATTCTTTCTACCAGTTGTCATTTGTACATGTTTAGCGTCCTCTGGTCGCTCGTTAAAGCTCTGATCTTCTGATATTCTAAATTTGCTCACTACTAGTTCTGATGTTGCATTATAAATTACACATTTTTTATGTGTTTGTTATACAGTGTTTGATTTTGTTACTTGTTTGTATGCTGCACGATATAATTATCAGTTATCGTGCGTATTAGTAATGTACTTTTCTTAGTTTAGTTTAATGGTGTGATATTAGTACCTTGACGTAATTTATTTCCGCATACTTTAATCATACTTTTGTCATACTTTAAAAACAAATTTTATACATCGGTTGTAATGTGTCGGCTTATTGTATTCTGAGCTATTGATCTTTTGAACATTTTTCTCTTTTTATTACACTTAGGTTAATATCACCTTGACTCTTAACCTTGGTTAAAAGGTTGCTACGTTTGTTAAATCAAATGAATGATTAGATGATTAATTGATTGATTAATTTATTTATTGGTCGATTTCATGATATTTCATTTGTATTCTTGTGCATTGTATTCTCATCTCAAAATAAAAATCTTTAATAGAGATCTTTAGGCACTTTGTAAATAAGCAGTTATGCACCTTTAGTTAGAGATTAGGATATTTCTACATTTCTGTAATGATGTCTGCTTTATTAGCAATTGATTAATGGATACATCTGTAGTAATTGAATGTTAAAACGTCAGTGAATTTGCTAACACTAATCCTTACTATCTTCTTTTATGACTGACAGATTTGTTAATTCTATGACTACTGCTTGACATGAATTTTTGATTGAACTGTTAGTTTTTGAACTGCTGTTCTACCTGACTGTTTGATTGAACTGTTAGTGTTTGAACTGCTGCTCTACCTGACTGTTTGATTGAACTGTTAATCTTTTAACTGCTGCTCTACCTGACTGTTTGATTGAACTGTTAATCATTGAACTGCTGTTCTACCTGACTGTTTGATTGAACTGTTAATCTTTGAACAGCTGCTCTACCTGACTGTTTGATTGAACTGTTATTCTTTGAACTGCTGCTCTACCTGATTGTTTGATTGAACTGTTAGTGTTTGAAATTTTACTCTACCTGACTGTGATTGAACTGTTAATCTTTGAACAGCTGCTCTACCTGACTGTTTGATTGAACTGTTAATCTTTGAACTGCTGCTCTACCTGACTGTTTGATTGAACTGTTAATCTTTGAACTGCTGCTCTATCTGACTGTTTGATTGAACTGTTAATATTTGAATTTCTGCTCTAACTGACCTGTAGTGACCTGTTACCACTGTGTTGCTTGACTTATTCAAGTTTACTGAACCCCACTGCGGAATTTAAATGTTTAGCACTTTATAACGGCTCTTGTTCTCAGACTGTTTGATTCAGACATAGGTATTGATGCCGACTCAGGTACGTATCTATGTTGCTTAAATATTTTTGCATAATACAACTTCAAATACAAGTCTTTTCCACTGGTATCGACGTTGAATGATAAATAGTTAAAACTTGTTGAATTTAATATATAAATTTGTGCATTTCTGAGTTAATTCGTTTAAAATTTAGCTTATTTATTATTTGATACTAACGGCGCATATTTTATATAATCTAGTATATAGTAATGTAAGATTACAGAACGACTAACGTCTTGACCGAGATGCTTAGCTTCATTTATATTTGGTATTTGCTATCAGATCATTATATAATACCGTGAAGATGTGTTACATTTGGTATAAAATTTAATTGGGTATTATTTTATAGACTGTATTTTGAAATTGAGATTAACTTTGTTTTCTACACATATGTATATAGTTATATTGGAGATTAATTTTTTTCTATGGAGTTATTTTAATTGCTTGAATTCTGTTTAAGATCGAACATTCCAGTATGATTTAACGATCGTTTCGTCATCTGACAGCAATGCAACGGACGCTGGCGACTGCTTTACTGTTATCTTTATCTCTCTGTGTTGAATTTTGTTCAATGTAGATTTGGGCTTTCTTAAGCGCACTTCATATGCAAGTTGATCACTATACAAAGCTTTATACTTTACTAAATCTTAATTTAGCCTTTAGCTTGAGATATATTTGTCTGCCATTTCCTTCCTCAGTTTGCCATTTCCTTCCTCAGTTTTTGCTTAGTTGTCTCTCATTACATACTCAGTGTGCAGTTAGTCTAATCTCAAGTGACCTGGGCGCAAAAGTAGCAACTTCTTGAATACTGTTGTAGAGGCTGACAATAGTTACAGATGGTAACAATTCTAAGTTTTATAATGATTCTGAAATTAGTTTAGCTTGAATGTCTCTCCTGCTACGGTGTAATAGTTTTACTTATATTACTACTAGTACTTTTATTTTTATTATTATTGCTATTATTATTATTTTTTTTTTGAAAGTATATTATTCGTAACTTGACGAGAGTTGTAAATTTTCTATAGAGTATACATGTACATTATGTCTCTACATGTACATTATGTAGACTTTGACAATAATAATTAATATCATTAAGCTAAACAGGAATACTGAAAATGTTGCGTATGTAACTACTTTTGGTCTAAACAGTTGGTTAATAGTTGTGAGCGTATTAGGGCAACATGTGCAACATGTCCATTTTTGACAAATTTCTAATTTATATATTAACCAGGCTGGCCTATTTGACAAATTTTAATATCTATGTGTGTTTATTAAATTTTTGGCAAAAACAATTTTGTAAATGTTTTTTGAATATGCACGTATAATTAGGGGCAAAGTCATTCCTATATGATTGCTTCAGACGTGGATTAACGTTACATTTTCTTCTCAGCACAAATTCAATGTGTCTCTATGTAATTTGACTATTGAACATTATATAGCTTTACAGTATACAGTATACAGCTGCTTAGGAATGTTTAAAAATATTTTGATAAATGATAGTTGAAGCTAGTAAGACCAATTTGAAGTTGTTTGTGGGATAGATTGTTTAACTTTATGTCTGTTTTCAGTTGTAACCTTTTGCTTACAGCTTTCAAAATATGCTCAATATTTGAATTAATTTCAATCGATGATATTTAATGAATTTTTCTAATCAACTCTCGTTGCTTATATTTGTCGCAGTATGATCCGTGATGATGCGTATCTTATGTGTAGGCTTAATTATTTTACATTGTAGGTACAATCTGTTATATGCTATAGCCCGCAATCTGTGCAATAATTAATCAACCATGAAGTTATCTATCTTCTACATTTTTAATATCTGAATATCTCTGCAGCATTTGAACCTTGTTTGTATTTGAGTGAAATGTATATTATGCTTGCTTCAGGCTACAGTAGCCTACTGCTTGCTACAGAATTGTTTAACGTCGGTTTTGAATTAAGTTGTCATCATCAGTCGGTAGCGATTTAACGGCGGCTTCTCATACGAAGATGACGTGTAGAACGTCTCACACTATTTAGTAAAGAATATCTGAAGTTGGTTACAGAGACCTTCCATCAGCATTCGTCTCTTCTACTCCATGCATCCTGTTGAATTTTACAATTATCCGTTGAAGAAAGAAGAGAGAGAGAGAGAGAAATAGCGCTAGAGAGAGAGAGAGAGACAGAGAGAGAGAGAGAGCTAGAGAGAGAGAAAGAAATAGAGAAAGAGAGAAACAGATAGAGAGAAAGAGAGATAGAGAGAAATAGATAGAGAGCTAGAGGAGAGAGAGAGCTAGATAGATAGACAGAGAGAGAGGCACTGATCATCGGATGGGCTAACAGTCAACATTGTGATATGTGATTTGGAGGGGGGGGGGTGCTCTAAAGTCGCATCTAGTTTAAAGAAGAGATGATAGCATTGATTTATGTTTAATGCTGCTTTATGTATTTTATATCGATGAACAATCTCTAATCGAATGAGCAATGCAATTGTAATTATATCAGATTTGTTTGTGCGTATTCTAGTTATTTAATTTGATTGAATCTAAACAGTGTATGAAGTTATTGCCCAACGTTTACAAGAAAATCGAATTTTTGATCAGATAAAGTAATTCAACGAGTAAAACGGGAAATCACTTTAGAAGCAATCTTTTCAAAAGCTAAAGGCTATATAAGATATGGGTAAGGCACATCCGTTTGTGAATGGATTAACTTGTCGATCTATGGAGTGCTCTATATTGAGCTTAAATGCAGACTCGAGTATGAATATGTGCCTCGGGCCTGCCACTTGACAGTGCACTGAGAGAGAGAGAGAGACAGGGCGAGAGAGATAGGGAAAGAGGGAGAGAGAGGTAAATTATTCTTTATATGTTGGACCGATTTCTTACTAGAAGATTTTTGTATGCAAGTTTATAATTGTTATCTGATCTGCGTCATCATATTGTTTTAAATTGTTTTCAACTACGCCTTAATGAAACAGCTCATTTTCTAGTTATGCCTGGTGATGTTTAACTTTGATTATTTAGGCGCTATACCTTTAATTCCTAAAATTCTTTAGGCCTGTTCACGAGTTGATCCAGTATTTGCTGTTATCTGATTACAATGCACAGGCTGAACTGATAAACTTCTAAACTCATACTCATCTGTTACTCAGAGTTGAATTTTAGAATCCGTTGCTGAACCCTAACTCACTGGTGCATCTCACAGGAGCTGTTAATTCTCTTTAATCTCTTTAATCTGTGGGTGAGGGCGCCACATTGCTAGAACCTGAAGTAATCACAAGTTACAGCTGTGCTTTATTGTTCGTAATTTACACGATTTGATAACTTAAGCCAACCAGGCTGTGGAAACCTGTTGAACTATTATCAGATGAACGTTTACAGGATGGTTCAGTTACCGTTCAATACTACGCCTCCATTATATCTAAATCTTTTATACTCTTCTAACGATATATATTAAGTCAATTTGACTAAATTCTTACAGCTTAGTGAATTTTATTGATCTGAGTGTTCATCCTGACGTGTAAAAGTTATTCAGTCCATGAATATTAAGACACTCAATTTGAGGTAATTGATAGCTATGCATATGTTCAAGTCAATAAAGAAATGAATATTGTTTGATGTTTCTATCTGATTTTGTTATTGCAAATTTGTTTCATAGTTTGAATATATCTCGTAGGCTCATTGATTCGATAATTAAAGGATTTGTCGAAAAAAGTTGCACTCACATTAAAATTCTTAATAATTCTTCTGGCATTTATGTATAATCTTCTATTTATTTGTGTATATGACAAACACGTCTGAATCAATTTTGGTCCAATTAAACGATATCATTCCTGTCTAATTCAACGAAATATTTTTAAAATGACAGAGCTGTAGCCAATTCTAGGCAACAGTCCTCTTTAGTGAATTAATTTAAGCTTAGACTGAAAGTAAAATATTAAACTGAATTTTCTTGATATGAAGACAATTTCTGAACATGAGATTCCACTTATTTTACGAATTAATTAATTTATTACATTTATTAAGAATTATTTAAATGACGACGAATATATGTAAGCATTTTTGTTTTAAACTCACTCGTTTTTCATAATCATGGAGACTAGAGGGTTAGTCCCCCCAACTTTCAACTCTTTGTTCATATAAGCAATAAGATCAAGGCCCCGTTTTAGCTCCACCCCAATTTCATGATGCTAGCCTCCTCCTTGACCTATACGAACTCCTCTGACATCAAAATTGTATGAGGAAACAGACGCAAAAATTTTCTTATTATACTTTTCGAGTCACAGAGAAGATAAACTGATATAGTAGCGGAAGTTTAAAAGGGTAAACTGTGACGAACTAAACCCTTTTATAAGCTTATACAACGATATACCGCAACATTCTATCTGCCAGCCAGCGCGTTACCGTATCAAAGATTTCAGATATATGAATTCAGATTTATGAATTCGGATATATGAATTCAGATATATTATTTTAGAGATTTGAATGAATCTTACCAGTTATCTGTTGTAGATTGGTAGGTGAAGGATTCGAATCCTGTAGTCCACCCGTCAATGACATGCTGTCGAGATTGGAAATTTAGTTCGTTAATTGTAAAAAAAGTTTTATTTTTCGATCGTATACCTGTTTTAGAAGCAAAACTTAGCTTGGTTCAGGTGATCAAACCTCGCATTGAGCTCTTCCAAGCTAATTAAACATTAAGATAAAATGGTTCACACCTGGCGCCCCTTCCCCAATTAAATCTCGAGGCATCGTAATAATAAAAATAACAACAATTAGAGTGCTACAGTCATCAAAGACAACATCGAGCACTATTGAGACAAAAATCAAGCCGGCAAGCAAAAAGAAGGTCCAAAAACGGTGCAAATTCTCATATCCAGTAAAATCAGTCCGAAGTGTACAGTACCGGCTAACAAACCGACATTTGTTATCAAAGTTTATTTGTATTTAGATAAGCAAACATCTTACGTTTCTAACTGACATAAGAGTTGACTGTACCTGTCTGTACACTGAAGTGGACACCTGTTAATTAGCATGTTGACGTTTGCGAGTGACGTCTGTGTCATTTATTTCATAATGGTTGATCATTCAATTACGTTGATTCTAATAAATGTTTTTCGGATTGAACATTAGCTAAAGCCGCACGCTGTCGGTCGGCTCGGTGGCCCAGTGGCAAGGCGTCTGTCTCGTAAACAGAAGATCCGGGGTTCAATTCCCCGTCGGGCCTGGTTGCATTTTACATTTTCAGCACATCTAAACTGAAGTCTTCGAAAGTGACAACTTGATACTTGAATTCTGAATTATGCGAATTTACGATGTGGCCTTTTGCAAGATCTTATCATCGGAGTACTTTTTGTTTATTCAGCTTTAAATGTACGGGCGCGAGCCTAGGATTTGAACCCCGCACATACTAATCCGTAGTCGGATATCTTAACGTCATTACTACTATCACTAGCTAAAAGCTAATTTGTTTGTTTGTGTATATATATATATATATATATATATATGTGTGTGTGTGTATATATATATATGTATGTATATATATATATATATATATATATATATATATATATATATATATATATATATATATATATATATATAGAAAGAGAGAGAGAGAGAGAGAGAGAGAGAGGTGAAAGGACAGCTGAGGACAAAATTGGTTGGAAGAGTTCTGTGCTACGAAACTGCCTTTAGGCAGTGCAATAAGGAGAGAGACAGAGAGAGAGAGAGAGAGAGAGAGAGAGAGAAAGAGAGAGAGAGAGAGAGAGAGAGATAGAGAATGAAAAGAGAGATAAAGAGATAATACTTAACTAATACAGCAAAATATGTATATGAGTAATTTAGTTTTATTATTTTAATTAAAACAAACAATATCCCGCATCAACACCTGACAGGACAAATTTATTAATACGTAGATCTATTACAAAAAAATTACTTTAATGCTGAAAAATTCAAATACCTTAATTTGAAACTTTGTATTTTTGTAATTACAAGATTACTTCAGTAAGCTACAATATTGCATTATGTTTAAAAATTTTCACTATTCTAATTCTGAAAATAGTGGAATTTCATTTTTAAATAATTGAATTCCACCTTGTTTATCTTAGCTAATTAGTTTCATTGTGAAATTCCAAAAAGTCTTATGAGAGTGCTTTCAAACTATAAAGATAGGCCCTACACATTTTACTAATTAGGATGTTAAGAGTCAATAATGTCATTTGTATTATAATAAAATTTATCAATTATTGGATTGTTAATAGTCTTTATAAGTTGTCATTTCTAAATTCAAGTTTTATGAAAAATAAAGGAACGCAAACTTCACTTTAACGTCTTTCTGAAACCAAATGCAGGAGTCTCAATATCACAGTTTATAGCAGCCGACAGGCTATGATATCACTAAACGGCAAAAATTGTCAAAAGTAAAGTAGAAAAATCTAAATCTAAATAAACTAAACAAAATTACAACTACATTAGTTATTTTCTGTATAAAATTTAAAAATACCTTCTATTTTCGTTACTGAGGCATTTTTCTACTATGCCAGAAAATAGTACGTAAATTAAATAACCCGAGTAGATTGAACATTGGTGAGTTTTTAACACACAGCTCGTTATGACTGTCAACACAACAAACGATTCAAATTATTGAACGGCGACGATCCTGGTAATTGTTTTCTAACATTTTAGAAAATGACTGATATTGATTAGTTCATTTAAAAAATGTAATTTGGACAGTGCATAATTTTTTATCGAAATTTGATAGGAAGCGCAACTGTTAAAGAAATGCAAAGAAAGTAAAGGAAGTAATAATACAAAACAATTCCAACGATTGATGTATCTATTGATATAAATATAGGTATATGTAGATGCATTGGATATAGGCATGAAAGTTTCAATCTTTTCGAGATATATAGGCCTAATATGCTTTTATACATGATTTTGAACATTTAAGACTTACTCTGCATATACTCTGTATGTACTAAACTCATTTGAATTTATAAAATTGTAAATCTTATTTCTCTTGTTGCTATTATAATCATGCAAATTAAAATAATTATAATATTTAAAATTTAAATGCACGTAGATATGTGTCATAGTAAATTGAGTTATAATCTAGGAAATTATTTAACAGATAATCACTGTAATGCATAAATTGTAATGTAAAAATTTATTTTAACTAAATATAATATAATAAATTTAAAACTGGATCACAAACAATTCATTACATTATAATTTGCACCGGGGTTCTTTTCTCCACAGGCGGAGCACTTCCTGATCTTGGCACATGGACGTCCTGAATAGGATTCCAGGAACGATTAGAATTCCCACTTCCTCTTAGCTGAAAATCAAACGACTCCACATTAGGCATCCCTCCGCTACCGGGTGACCTTACCGTCCTACTGGCCGCCGCTCCAGCCGTGGCCATCAGGGCCCCTCCGATCACCGGACTGACGACCCGAGGTGCTGCAGCAGGGACGACGACGTGCCTCGATGAAGGCAGAGTGTCCTGGAGGGCTGGGTCAGGTCTGAACATTTGAGGATGACCGGGGGTTGGTTGAAGGGATTCTGGAGGGTTCAGCGTAGGGGGCACGACCCCCAGGGGTTGAGCAGGCCTGGGTGGGGGTGGAGCTGTGGAGTTCAGCCGGGGGTCAGGTGGGTTAGGGGGAGGGGGTTGTGGGGGTTTCTGTTGGGGTGAATCGCCGCCGATTTTTAATCGTCTCTTGAAGTTTTCTACATAACGAGGATTTCTCAACCTGAAACAATTCAATGAAATTACTAACAGATTACTCTATAAGAGCAAGCTATAGGTAAAGTTATAATTTCCAATTATTTAAAGTATATGACTAAAAATAAGTTGGATAATTTAAGAAATGAAGATATTACGTTCGTCTTCTCGCCATAAAGCTAAATCGAGATCGTATCAATTATAAAAAGTGCTTTCAAACAGTTCACCTTCACCTCAACACAGTTATTTAAAAAGTTAGTAAAGTTAATGCTAACGTCAGTTTCCTCACTCGAAAGCGATGTCAGAGAAGAGCGAGCCCAGGTTTTGAACCCCGAACATACTAATACGCGGTCGAGTATCTTACTGATATCGCCACTGGCTCCATCCACATCGACACTGGATCCAGCCAGTGGAGATGTGGCTGGAGTTTATATTATTAGCCTATTAACCAAGGAAAAAGTGCGATCTGGACTAATCTAATCTTATCTATAAAATTAGTTAGCAATTGATAATGTGCTATGTTCCTGTTTGCTCCTATTGGAATTGAAGAATATAAAATAATTTATACACTACAAAATATAGATGAATGAAATACGAAAGAGTTTAGCTGTCGAAAGTTTGCAGAGTAGCCTCGCTTTACGACTTCTATTGATCTTTACATGGGCTATAACATTCTGCTCTGAGTGCCATGCAATGCAAAACACTCAATTGTTGATTTTGCATTAGCGACATGGATTTAAATGCAATGCCTGGCCTAAAGAATTATTTGTTTAATCGATTGCCTATTTTAGGAAAACTTCCTTGATAAGATTTTGTATCATTTCAGGCTCTTTGTAATTAATAATTCAAATAATATAATGCCTGTTTTTTTTAAGTTTTTCAGTTTTATACAACCGCGGGTCTCATCAAATATCTATACCATCTATTTGACGAAGACTTCAGAACAGCAAGTCAAAACTTACACAACAGGCATTAAGTGAGACTTTTGCCACATCGGTTAAGATTTATAGACTTCTATTCTTCTCTCCAACACTTCGCTTGTATGCACATTTGAGTAGTAAAACCGACGTTGAACCTGTAATCTGTTCGCTGTTAGCCTTTATATATCAAGAGCGTTATTGTGTTCTCTTAACCTTAATGGGTTCTGCCGTTTGGTCCCTTATCGCTCGGTGAAACCTTGCCGCTGAAACGTGCCAGAATGCAGATGTGTAATAAACAACAGAATTAAAATAAACACAAAGTGAAACAAACGAAATAAACACACTATTAAATTACTTAATGATAATTAAGGTGCAAAAGTTGAGCGAATTACGATTTGTAGAAAATAACTCATTCCAATTATGAATAATTTTAATTTATTATTTGCTTAAGAACGGTCATCGATCATCGGTCTCTTGAAATTGTGCTAAATACGCAGAATTTCAACAAATCTCTCAGTTTGGTTTAAAGTTCATGGTAATGCTGATATTTCAACTGAAGTAAATAGGTTCAAATAAAGGCATAGTTAATAAAATAAATTCTCACTTTCTACATTAATAACACCAAAGTAACGCTGCTTCCGTCGTGCAATATCAACATATTTGACGTTCTTAAGATGGTTCAATAAAAATTCAACATAAAACATTGCTCACATCTAAGAGAATTATGCGATATTGGCTATCCTGCTATGTACATAGACCTACATCTCTCTCTCTACCTCTCTTTGTCCACTGCCTACTGGCAGGTCCATGGTATATTACTGCGCACATATGGCAAGCCTGCTTTTATTTTCATATCAATATACAAATTATAAATATAATCATCCCGCATCCCAAGGCTCAGTCTTCCTCTAATCTTCTTTCCTTCCATTCTTCCTTTTAGTAAATAATTTATCTCTCATGTCTTTGTCCACCAGATTCTTCTTTCTATTCCATATAATATTTATCAATTATTTATTTGTTTATTAATTGTCCATACATATTCATGTGCAGTAAGAAACTGATGGTCTAAAATTAACTTTAACTTCTAACAAATCAATTCTAAGATAAATCAGTTTTCCTTTAAATGTAAAATATTTAAGTTGACTCCTAAGAAAATAAGTATTTTTAAGTTGAGCAATCTTTAAATTTCAACTCCATTTCTTTCCAGAGGCTAAGTCAAATGTTTAATGCCTCACGATTTAATACTAAAAATTGAACAGAAAAATTGAAGATGCATGTCCATATACATGTATTTTCCGTTCAAGCAGAGAATATCGAGAGAGCATAGAATAAAGAATTACATTACGTATTCTATATCTTTGCAAGTGAGAGAATGTCTTTCGAGAGGAAATGACCCCACTGGTATTTGAATTATATTGTCAATTGTAGAAGTACATGTATAGTACTAACTGCCAAAGCTATACAGGGACTTCACTGAAATTGACTGAATAGCGTGAACTTGAAGTTATCATTAAAGCAAAGAAGCAAACGAATTAGACGGCAATGTTTAGAGAGTGCCGAAGTGAAATCGGTATGAAAAACTGTGAATTTCAGTTCGTGCAGAAACTTCTATACAATTAGAATGAGCGAGGAAGAGAGACAACGAGAGAAAGAGAAAGTTATGTATAATTATTTGTAGTGAAAAAGATTAGGAGTTTTGGACATTGGGCTAGTGCTATTGTACGAAGCAAAAATACTAGTGTAGAGCGATCGGTGCTGATAAATGTAAAAGATTTTAACAAAATTAGATTAAACGGAAACACCAATGTGCAGATATTGGAAAGGCGAATTAAAGCAAAATCTTCAACCAACAGTTCAAAATAAACAACAGAAGTTTTTTAGTAACAACCAGTAAATTAGATTGTGCCACTACTATACTATGAAAGAAGCAATAGCGTAGGCAAAACAAAAAGAAACAAATCAACACACTTGCGCGCACAGGCTAGCTACACGGTAACTGACAGACAGAATTCAAATAAATAACTCACAACATTAATCTCTACCCTGTTTTTTCGCAGCAGTCGCAGCAGCAGCAGCAGAGAATGATGGAGATGATCGTGAGTAGAATGATGAGCACACACAGGCAGACAACGATCACAATCCACCACCACCACGGAGTCTTATCCCCGCTCTTAGCCGCTCCACCTGCTGGAGACACAGTTGAGCTTCCACCACCGCCTCCAGGATTCCCGTTGGTGGCTCCAGTAGCCACGCTACCAGCCTGACTGGGGTTTGATCCCTGACCTCCTGCTTGTGGCGTGTTTGTGGCACCCGGCGCCTGGGTTTGTTGGGTTTGAGTATTTCCCGGCTGTTTGACTGTAACGGTTGTGACAGTTGGGTTTTGCCCGGCAGGGGTTTTTCCAACTGAAGTGGTTTTATCGGCTGATGCTTTGCTGGGAATGGTTACTGTGCCGCCTGAAGTCTTGCCATCGGCTTGAATGATGGTCACTCCTGGAACTGGAGTCATTCCGGATGCAAGAGTCTCTTCCGGAGCAGGAGTCACACCTGGAGCAGCAGTCACTCCTGGAGCAGGAGTCACACCTGGAGCAGGAGTCACACCTGGAGCAGTAGTCACACCTGGAGCAGCAGTCACACCTGGAGCAAGGCTGCCAGTTGTGGCAGGGACATCTCTTTGCTCAGAAGTAGAAGCCTCCGATGCTCTTGTTTGTCCGGCAGCAAGGCTTGTGGTCTCCAGGGCTCCACCAGTGGCAGGGTTTCCTACAGCGCCTTTAGTCGCTACACCAGCACTGGTAGCACCAGCTGTTCTTGTGACTCCATTAGCTGTTCCAGGTGAGAGGCCGTTACTTGTTAGAGCGTTACCAGCACCGGTTATTCCAGCTACCAGCGTTTCCGTAGATCCGGTATGTGTAGCAACTGTTCCAGTGCCCGTTATTGTCTGTGCGTTAAGGACTGCTGGAATTGTAACTGTTGGCTTTAGTCCAGCTGGAAAAGTTACAGCTGGTGGTGTGAGCCGGATTATGCCGGCTGTTTGTGTAATACCAGGAGCGGCTGTGTTACCATTTGCACTTACGGAAATTCCTGATCCCGGGGTCTGAGATTCAAATAATCCTGTTATACCGACATCCGGTTTAGTCACTTCCGGCACGGTGATGCTGAGTACATTGAGAAGACCCGGTGTGACAGTCGCTTCGGAACCTGTGTAAGCGTCGGTGGTCACACTCTGAACTGCTGGAAATAAGTCCGTCACAGATGGGAGTGCTCCCGATAGTGGAGGCACTGATGATCAATATGAAAGAATACAAAATACAGTAAGATACAGTAACAGTACTGTTCAGTGCAATATAGTGCAGTAGGCTTATAGTACAATAAGCTCATTACAGTTCAAAATACAGTGAAGTAAGTACATTACAAGAAAGTACAGTAAAGTACAATACAGTACAATATGTACTCTAATTACTGTACTGTAAACTAGAGAAAAGTTCGGTACAGTACAGTAAGTATGTAAATTACAGTAATGTAAAGTACCACGCAATACAGTAAGTACCACATGAGTGAGAAATGAATTGAGGTTTAACAGCTTTAAAGTATAAAGCTGAATATGGCATTTTGCTGACAGAGTCAGTCTAACTGAAGCCTTTATAAATAATGCATGTATTTTATTTATGTATGTAAATAAATAAAAAATAAATATATATATATATACATATATAATATATATATATATATATATATATATATATATATATATTGGTAAATAACATTATTAGATAATGGGCTTCGGCAAATAGGATTAACGCTTAACAAAAAGTCTAAAGAAGGCCGTAAAGATAAAGATAGTGAAAACCTTGTTATAGACCACTTTATGAAGGAAGATATCAGGAAATTAAAAGCTTTGGAATGGTGGATATGACGTAGAATAGAAAAAATTGGCTGGACCAAGTAATTGGAAATGAAGATGTTTTGGAGAAAGTTAGTACAGATAAACAGTTATAAATGTATTAAGAAATAGCAAAACGAGTTGGATAGGGCAATAACAATAACAAATATTACAGTGAAATGATGAATCATGTTGATATCTATCACTTTTTAAAATCACATATTGAAACCGTTAGACAATTTAGCTCATTTTCCGTGTAACCAGTCCAGTGAATGTCCGAGATTTTACTCTCAGATCAGCGCGGCCGGCAATCGAACCCACGAGAGTTCCATTCACCTCAGGATCTGTCATTTTGAACTTCATGACGCTACTTGACGCCTCTAACCACTGTGCTATTAACACATTCCGGTGTGGGGGGTAGGTCTACCTTTAGAGGTCGCAGTAGGTAGTGTGGCAGGAAAGAGAAGCAGAGCCAGATCGAAATTAGGAAGGTTAGATAATTGAAAGATTAACTCATATGTGGACATGAAGAGGTAATCGGAAGATAGAGAAGAGTGGAGGCGTTATATACCATGGAGCTGCTAGTAGGCAGTGCACTGAGAGAGAGAGAGAGAGAGAGAGAGAAAGAGAGAGTAATATAATTAAATGCTCATCACGAATGATCATTTAACTATATTTGGTTTTTTCAACAAGGTAGTGACAGCCGCAGTGTTATTTAAATGAAGGGTTTAAACTAAACATAACTAGTTTTTGTGAGAGAGGGGGGAGGACAGAGAGAGAGACAGAGTCATAAAGACAGATAGGGAGGGAGAGCGATCAATTTCTTACAAGTTGCTGCCTCTGAACCGATGAACAGGATGAATGGGATGTGAACCAACAGTTGAACAGTTCTCAACTTCACTGACTTCCTTCCGAAGTTGTTCATTGCTACCGTTTTCTTTACATGGCTAAGCAAAAACTGGTAGACAATCTATCGTAACTAGAAATACATAACAAATAATATTCAGATATAAATATATATATATATATATATATATATATATATATATATATATAAGTAACACTAGATTCTCTAAGTAAATTCTATTTGAGTATGCAATGTTATATTGCTGTGTTCTTTCTCTGTGAATCCGAAATTATAATATGCATTAAAATTGAACTTGATCTAGTGGCGATTAGTTGCTGTGAAAATGTTAATTTCCAAGAATTTAAATAATGCTGTTTAAATTTTAGGTTTAATACGAATTGGAATCCTACGTACATATAAAATGTTACGTTGACAATAAATGCAGCACCGCTGTTTCAACTCAAAGTAAATGAAAACTCAGTTATGCTTTACAGTATTTTGTGTTAATAATGAAGATATATTATGGTGTCTTGCATATTTTAAGATAATTCAATATGAGTTCATTTGCTAAACCTGACTTGTTCTATGCTCATTAGCAATTTTCAGCCTTCATTTTCAGAAATTTAGCTACAACAATATTACATACTATTACATCTACTTATTGCGTGATACGTATCAAAATGGTATAGTCATTTATTAACATTAGTAAATAATATTAATAAATATTAATTATTCATTAATTATTCTAATATTAATTACTTATTAAGATCAGTAAATTTTAAAAATTAATATAAATCAGTTTAAAACATTATGTTGTATCAGCAATATATCTACTTTATATATATATATATATATATATATATATATATAACATTTATTTATTTATTCTCAGTATTTTATTTTATTAGTTAAATAATAGTTGTTTAATAAAATATATCTTTATTTCCTTTTACTGCGACAAGCAGAATCGAATTGTAACTTACACTGAAGTCCAATTACCTTCTGTTACACTTCACCTTCGAGGTACGACTTCATAAAATCAAATTAAATCTATGGAATTCTTATTTATATAAATTGTAATTTAATTAATCTACATGTAGATGCCTGTAAAGTAACCGTTATTCGTTGGGATCTTCCATGGCATTCGGCTTCGGTGTTACAGATGAAAGAACACAGGCGGATTGCTTCGCAGAGTCTGTCATAAAATTATCAAACATGTTTCAACTCGCAATAGCTCGAATTGTATAGAAAAGCGGAAAACTTACAAAACAATGCAATCCCAATGCGCTAATGGGAGAGCCACTAATAGCTACAGAGAATAAATGTCGCATGAAAAGTTGCAACGGGTTATTCCATAAGTGACTATTACGTCTAATTTCTTTTCAATGCTTGTTGAATAAAGTGGTTTGGGTATTTAGGTTGCTTGTAAGTTGAAACGTTTTAGCGTCTGGAACGAAAATATCACACAGGTAGCTGTCTTTAAAAAGTTAAAAACAAACGCATTTATTAGATAGCAACACACCATAGGTAACGCTGTAGAAAATACTGAAAGAAAATACAACATAAGAAAATGCAATGCAAAACAGACAATAGACGAAAAATGACAACCATATAATAAAACGGAGTAGATGAAACAAAATAAAGAAATACTATACAATATCATACAATAGAATAAGCTGTAATAAAGCTGTAGAACAATGCAATGAAATGCATTACAATGCAATACAATGCAACACAATACAATACAATACACCCCAATGCATTCTAATGCAACGCAAAGCATTGAAACGAAATGAAATGTAATGCAACACAATAAAATACAATACAAAACAAAATCAAAACACAAACCAATGCAATGTAATGTAATGCAGTGCCACGCAATCAATGCCTGACTTCGCTTAAATTTAGTTGGCCACTTTATTTTAAACCAACACATTCAAGTATACATGAAAAATGTGGTTTAATATAGAGCAGCAAACTAAGTAAAAAATACTATCAGAAAAATCTTGTCAGCAACTTCGAGAAAGCAATCAATTGAGGTAACTCTGCTATCAATTGAGACAACTCTGCTATCAATTGAGACAACTCTGCTATCAATTGTGGCAAATCTGCTATCAATTGAGGCAAATCTGCTATCAATTGAGGCAACTCTGCAATTGTGGAACCTTTGCTATCAGTTAAGACTACTCTTCTATCAATTGAGTCAACTCTGCTATCAATTGAGGCAACTGTGCTATCAGTTTAAGCAACTCTGCTATCAATTGAGGCAACTCTGTTATCAATTGAAGCAGCTCTGCTATAAATTGAGAAAATTCTGCTATAAATTCAGGCAACTATGCTACCAATTGAGTCTATTCTACTAATTATTACTTAGAACGGGGTCTATATTCGATCTTACATCCCTGCGCGACATTTTTATACTTAAGGCACTCATCTTAATATGAGTTAGTGCCTATAGGCACTAGTTTCGTATTTGTTAAAATCTTAAACAATCTTAAATCTTTAAAATCTTAAACGCCAGGAGGTTGAAAGAAAACATGCATTGTGAAGAAACTCAACAAGGTTAAATCTATATATTTGCACCAGATTCCTGAGAGGCTGCGACCCCAAAGTTAAAATTTTATCTGACGTCATTGCTCCATTGTTTTAATATTTTCATCGAAGTCTGACTTTACGAAACATCTGCGTTAGACACAAATGGGAGGAGGGGTAGAGAGCCCGAGTGATTTTTGTTTTTCCAATTATACACATGACGCTACGCACGTGTTTAGAGATTTTATTTGTTGTTGCTGTTGCTGCTTGCAGTTATCACCGTCTTTGATAGAGAATTTGAAACAATTGCAGAGATATACGATTTGAGAAAGTCTGCGTAGGTACCGATAAATAATATTTACAAGTTTTTGTTGGCTCATTTTTTCACGCAATCATTATGGAATCATTCCACCTGCAGAGAGTGGAAATCTCCATGAACTTGATCGCTTCCATGAAAACGTCACGCGCAGTTGATGCTTTGATTCTGTGACAATTACTGATTGCTAAAGATCAATAGATAATCTCTTTTTCCCTCTCTCTCTCCCTCTCTTTCATACACACACACACAAACGCACACATTAAAACACACACACATACAATTCAATAGGCCATCTTCTACTTCACCAGGAAACAGGAAATAAGCAAGGAAATTGAAATATGGATAGGATCATAGTGAAATTTACAAAGAAAGAGAAAGAAAAAAGCAAATTAGTTTTATTAAGAAGTAGCAAAGTGAGAAGAAGAAAGATTTACATGGAAGAGTGTGAGCGAGACCGAGAACAGATTCGGATATTCGGATTCTGCGAGAATAGAATGACATAAGTAAGTCGGAAAGCGCCTAAACTTAATTGTGATAAAAGAGACAAAGATATCATACGAAAATATTACAGATAATAATGTCTCAATGGTACAGTGGTTAACGTCGTGAACATTTAAATGGCATATCCTAATGTGAATTGAACTCTCTTGTCTCGAATCTCAGCCGCGCTGATCTGAGAGTAAGATCTCATCATTCACTGGACTGGTTACACGGAAATTGGACTAAATTGCCTAACGGTTTAAACATGTCATGTTAAAAAGTGATACTTCTCAACATAGTTGATCATTTCACTGTAATGTTTACTTGCGTAATTAAATATTAGTTTCATCTTTATATAAATAATATACTGAGGAATTTAGAAATTATTATTATATAATCTGTTTTTATTAATCAAAAATAGAACACAATGACTAAAATGTTTATTTGGAATTTATATGCTTTATACAGCTAATTTTCTTAGATAGATTCATTTTATAAGTAATTTTTGTATAAAAAAACACTTTTCGTTTATCGATATTACTTAGAATTTCAGCCAATTTTGAGTCATATGCTGAAAGCTTTACGCGTACCTACTAACCCTTGTGCAATGACATCATTTTAATTTAAACCTTAACTTCTCTCCAGAATATAAACATAACCTGAATCTTAGCTACTTACCCAGCTTACCTATGGTTAGGTAGGTTAATGTTTCCCTTACCTTAACCTCACCTGTATTGTAATATATCTCAAAAAATATCACATGAAATTTATTTTTGAATGAAATTTACATGAAATTTACTTTCAATTAGAATTAAAAGAATTAGAAGTGCGGTGACTTTGGTGTTTTCAGCATACATGTAGTAACTTTGCTAAACATGTTTTAATTGGATAAATCGTAAATCTTTTAACCTTTGACAAGAAAAAGATCGATGCGTAAAACTTCATCTCTAAATATAATACAATAGCTCAAGCAGTCGACTTTCTCGTTGTTCTGATGTCATTATTCACTTCTTCTCGAAATTGCATTGCTTTGTTCGAGTACAAATGTTACAATTAAGCATCGATATCTCAAGCGTAGGTTTTCTCTTCGATATACCTTTATCATGCCACTAATTCATACATGTAGCTAAAGACCCCACGTCGTAAACAAGGTCTTTTAGGCATTCGTAAAAGAAAAGATTATTTATTTTATATGATTTTGACTTTGACAATGGGTATTTTTCAAGTAATCCCACTTTCTTTGTTCACTTAATTCCACTTTATGCTTACATTTGTAAAGATAAATTAATAATATTTGACTTCAATAACAACACCAACAACAAAAACAGCAACAACAATTCAGCATTATCATGATTATTAAGTAATTTTTCTAAGTATAACGTCCCATACGCCCATCAGAATGACATTATAAGTAGGAGTTAAACTGGGCTTCAAGTAGCGAAATATTCAATCAACCAAACGAAAAGTCTTCCAGTGACGTAGCCAGACTTTCACATCCGGGGAAAGGTATGAGGGTAGACCTGGTACATGCAGGAGTCAAATAGTAGCCAAACGTCGTTATACTGCATGTATGTATATATATATAAAGCTGGTAAAGCTAAGGTTAACGTCAGTATCCTCACTCGAAAGCGATGTCAGTGACGGGCGAGCCCAGGATTTGAACCCCGCACATACTGATCCGCGGTCGAGTATCTTACCGACTTTGCCACTGGCTCCAGCCAGTATATATATATATATATATATATATATATATATATATATATATATATATATATATATATATATATATATCATATAATGTCAGTTGGAGGCAGATATTACTGCAGGAACAGCCATCCTCGTGCCCCCTTAAAAAAGCTGGAAGCGTCGGTGTGTGACGTGCGTCTTAAAAATCAACTAAGATTTGACCTTCATCTTGGCTTTTGCTATTCAAATCCCATGTCCACAATTCTGCAAATTCTTTAAGTCTATCCACTCTCTCCCTCTCTCTTTTTTTCTCTCTCTATCCTCTCTCTCTCTCTCTCTCTCTCTCTCTCTCTATATATATATATATATATATATATATATATATATATATATCTAATAGAACATAGACTTGCTTTTTTGAGAGGGAACTTTTGTCGCCATTCAAAGTACTTTAAGAAACATTATCATCGAACAGAAGTAGGCTTTTCATAAAAGCATTATCATGATCAGAAGTAGGCACTTATTGAAAACATAATCATTATACTTATCAAGACATCAGTAATTATTAAGATTATAATTATTAAGTAATTATTAAGATTATAATTATTAAGTAATTATTAAGATTATAATTATTAAGTAATTATTAAGATTATAATTATTAAGTAATTATTAAGATTATAATTATTAAGTAATTATTAAGATTATAATTATTAAGTAATTATTAAGATTATAATTATTAAGTAATTATTAAGATTATAATTATTAAGTAATTATTAAGATTATAATTATTAAGTAATTATTAAGATTATAATTATTAAGTAATTATTAAGATTATAATTAATTATATTATAATTATTATTAATTATTAAGATTATAATTATTAAGTAATTATTAAGATTATAATTATTAAGTAATTATTAAGATTATAATTATTAAGTAATTATTAAAATTATAATTATTAAGTAATTATTAAGATTATAATTATTAAGTAATTATTAAGATTATAATTATTAAGTAATTATTAAGATTATAATTATTAAGTAATTATTAAGATTATAATTATTAAGTAATTATTAAGATTATAATTATTAAGTAATTATTAAGATTATAATTATTAAGTAATTATTAAGATTATAATTATTATACTCATTGTATCTACCAAAACACACATATACTCATCAGCGGCTATTTCTCCACACGTGCTGGAGCCAGGGGCTCTGTAAGATATCTACCCGTGAAGCAGCAGGGTTCAAATCCTGGGCTCGTCCGTCACTTATGTCACTTTAGAGATGAAACTGGCGTTAACACCAGACTTACAACTTTTTTAAAAGACTATGAAATGGACAATGCAAAAATTTTCTCTCTCAATCATAATATAGCAACCGCGGAAGATTTCGATACTTGTTTCAATTAACGTCATATATTTAGACAAGAAAAGTTTCTTGAAATTTGAAGTGATATGTACCCAGGTAGAGAAATACCAATAGTATATTTCGGTATACGTAAATTACGCATTTAACTGAACCCATCATGTATAATATCAGTTGAATAAAATTTGGTAGAACTTAAGCACGTCAAATAGAACGATTAGAACTGCTAGTTTGGCATTGACTTTACTTATCTAAAGTCCTCGATCAATGGTCTGACCACTAAATCCGTTAAAAACAACTAAAAATACATTTTCAGCAACCTTTTCCAGAAAATCAATGGAGGCGGAACTAGTAATGGGAACCTGCGCGGGCTTGCATTAACCACCGATGTTTTGTCAACACATGCAGACAAACAATCCATTCCGTTGTAGCTGGTAAATATTTAATGTCAATATGACAACAATCAGTAAATAAAGGTAGGCTAATAAGATAGGCGTAACTATGGATGTGATAAATGAGTTTATCGATTGTTCTAATAGATTCTGACGATTACAACTGTAGACCTATAGTTCAATACTTAAAAAGTTGGTTTTGTTATAAAGAATAATTACATGTAATATGCATTCTATTGTGTGGATACTGCTGTAGGCCTATTTGAGTTATTTGATAGCTTCTAAGAATAATATTTTCCACTTTTGTTTCTTATACGATTACTGAATCGGCATACTGAAGTGGCGATATGGAGAAATTCTCTTCTGGTTTAAATGTTTAAGCAAGTTGACTGCAAACCATATCACTACCATGTTCAGAAAGAAGCCATTCCACCCATAGAACTTTGGTTCCACCCATATGTAGTTCTCTCTCTCTTTCTCGCTTACGAGTCCCTTCCTTTTTGAAGATGGCAGTTTTAATGCCCAAATATCCTTATAATTATGCTTCTGGTTATTTCTTTTCCTTCTTTCTCATATATAGGGATTGTAGGCCTATGCATGCAGTAGGCTTCGTTTCTTAACAAACCAATACTGGCTGGAGCCAGTGGTGATATCTGTAAGTTGTTCGACAGCAGATAAGTCAGTGCGGGGTTCAAATCCTGGGCTCTCCCGTCACTAACATCGCTTTCGAGCGAGGAAACTGATGCTAACATTAGCTTTACTAGCTTTTTAGAGCTGCAGAGCAGTCGAATGAGCAATTTTAATAAACTGTTATGTAAAACTGAAAATTGACGAGGGCCTAGACTATTTTCTTATTTGATGTCATTTCTAGTTTTAATACAAATAGTATAAATAAAAATGGAAATTTCATGTATAAAGTTTTATGTAACCTACTTTGATAAGAGTAGAGAACTGTTGTTGTTTGAAACCACAGTAGTTATTTGCTTTGCAATCTTTCAATAGGCATAAACGGACCTGCCAGTAGGCAGTGCACTTAGAGAGAAAGAGAGAGAGAGAGAGGGGCATAAATTCATTCATGAGTAAATTAGTCGATGGTAATATTTTATTTTCATTAATCGCAGTAATTTTTAACCTTGTAAGTGTTTACAAATCTTTAGCCTCCCCACAAGGAGAGTTCATTGCTTTGCACTGTTGCTTCACAAAATCGATTTCTAAACGACTTATTGAAAAAAGACTATTGGCGCATTTGTTTTAATAACAGGACGGAGAACAGCAGTCTAATCTAGATATTTTCTATGGCAAGAAGGAGCGCGTAAATATTTGGCGATAATCGTCATTTACCACCTACCGACTGATAGACGTAACAACTAACTATAGAGACGTAGAGAATAAGAAAACACAAAGGGGATGCTAGCAAGTATTTCATAATTTAGGATTAAACCTTAAAAATGGCTGCGCTACAGTTCCTGTAAGGAGACAGTAGGAGGATTATTATGAGAGTGTGGGCTATTGTATTCTAATAACAATTTCTTCGCAATTCTCTGACATTTCTTCATAAATCTCACAGAATTCTGATGCCGCTTTAACAATAACATTAGCCGGGAAAATTTATTTAAGAACGTCAAAGAGATTGCAAAGAGTTATCGTCACTCATGATAACATCGAACATTGCGGAGGGGAAGTCGTTCAGGTATCAAGAAATTATCTAGGAAGTCGCTCAGGTATCAAGAAATTATCTAATCTCTAAGAACTAGAAGACGAGAGCCATAACGATTTTTTTATCTTTCAAAAATAAATTTTCTAATTTATGGTACCTGTGTAGAAAGAATTTATTACAGTTCCTTCATTGAATAGTTCGACTTTTGACCTATAATTGGCAAAAACAGAATCTCTAATTTTCCTGAATATTCAGCAAAGAAGCTTTAGTTAAAAACCCTCCCTAAACCGTGAACTTATTTGTTTAAATACGTACCTTAACAAACGATCAATGTTAAAAGCAAGAAGCACCATCATCATCTTCCCTTAAATCCCAGTTTAGCTGGGGTCGCATTGTCTCGTTTAAATCAAGAAGCAGGATCATCATCTTCCCTTAAATCCCCGTTTAGCTATGGTAGGGGTCGGATTGTCTTGTTTAAATCAAGAAGTATGTTAAATTTAATGAAGATTTTCCATGCTCCTAGCTTCATCGTATTTTATAGCAGATAATTAATATTTTAACTATTCATGAAGTCTGACCAATAATAACACTAATAAAATTAGTACGCCGCACTCGCCTGTCTTGCTTCATCTACGCATTTTTTTAAACAGGGTCAACAAAAGAGAACCCGCAACAACAACAACATCAAGTGCAGCATTCCACGTCACGGCCTACATGCGCACTAGTCTAACACCCACAATTTCTTAAAACATTGTTGCACTACAAACAACACTCCCGTAGTACCACAATCTAACTAAACCATTGTTTGTGGCCACTTGAGGAAGTACAGTAGCTCTTAGAAAAGCTTCAAAAACAAAAGACATGATTGCTCTGATTAATAAAAGAGAAGATTATCAAGTGCATGCTTCAACGATCCATTAGTCTTTAGATTTATTTACATTTGTAACATCCGTCAGCTTTTAGCCTATACTCTGAAGCTTAAAGTTGATAGCCAAAATTCAGCTATAATTCAAATCTCACAACATTTTTAATTATTTAACTTAACTTTAAATATCTCAAGCTTGTACAATTAAATTCGTAAATTATTGACGCTATATTATATTTATGTTATACGTTACATCTTGAAGTCATTTATATAAGGCTATACATTTTTTGCTTCATTGTACTTTAAGCAAATGGAACTTCAATTGAGAAGCTATACGATATATACTGATAGAAAACTTGTCACGATACCAGCAAAAAGTTAAGAAATGCTTTACATTTCACTAAATAACTGAGATAAAAATTCATAACAAGATATCAAAAATGAACCAAACTCCTCGATAGCAATGTTTAAACGTTAGCAGATTATGCTGCGTCCCTTGAATAGGTTAAACAATAATATATATAATAAATAATTTATATATATTATATATTTTTTAATATATATTTTTTAAAATTTTTATTAATATATATTATATTGATATGACTGCATGCTTTCTGTATATAAAAATTGATTAACAAGAATTTGAATGAAATTAAAGTATTGTAGAACGATGTCTGAGAGCAGAATTCAGTTGTTAGGTGTTCGTAGTAGAAGATAGAGTCCTGCAATATTCCTGAACTTCTGTAAACAAAAAATATGTAAATTTTAGTCACACAGTATCCTCTAGATGGACGAGTTACGTAGCTTACTAGTCTGATAAAGCTAAAAAGCTAAAGCTTGTGTTGACGTCAATTTCTTCGCTGGAAAACGATGTCAGTGACGGGCGAGCCCAGGATTTGAACCTCGTACATACTGATCCGCGGTTGAATATCTTACCGACATCGCCACTGGCTCCAGCCGATGATAAGACATCTCAATGAGATTCCTTGATGATACCATTCTCGATAGTATCTTTGAGGATGGAAGCAGACGTTAATATTTTTAGAGTACACTGGCAGAAAGAGAGTTTATTATAATTCAAATATAACTCAACACAAAATTAAATTGATATAAAATTCGCGTAGTAGAAAATTTGAATTGTTTGTTGTGTGCGACTACTACAAACAGTTGGGTAAGTTACAACAGTTTTGCAAAATGATTTTCTAAAAACAAAATGAAGAAGGATAAGAAAATACGCCATAGGCTACAGTTATCTGTGAAGGGATCAACACGATAATCAATTAAGCTATCTATCTTCATAAAATGGAGTTTTGAAAGCGAAAATTGTTATTTTAAACGCCAGAGTATACTAAGTCATTGATTATACATACGTAGTTACACCAAAAAATACACTCGAATTTTACCAAAGGTGAATGTTATATACAGTGCTCGATGCTTTCATGGACATCAGTAGTACTCTAATTGTTGTTATGTTAATTGTTGTTATGGTAACAGTGTACTAGACGCTTACTTTGAGCAATGGAGAGGAGAGCCTGCGTAGCGGGGGAATCTGGAATCTCTGTTACATACGATCTCCCTTCATCACAGCACTGACCTAAAACAATCAATCAATCAATCAACCAATCAACTAGTACCGTTAAATAAAAACCAAACCAATCAACAAATCAATAAACTAATCAATAAATCAATCAGTCAATCAATCAACAAGTACCGTTAAATAAAAACCAATAAATAAATCAATAAACTAATCAGTAAATCGTTTAATACACCAATCAATCAATGCATCAATAAAGCATTCAGTCAAGCCAATAAATAAATCAAGCAATCTATTGATATACTAGATTATTATTCCAAAAATCAGACATTAAAAGTAACAAAAAACATATAATAATAGTTAATAACTTTAATAAGAATAAAGAATGTTAGAAAATATTCAAATTATTATTGAAACTTGAAATTAAATTACAATTGCAAAACAAATACTTCATAACTATACTTCAAATTAGTTTTTAATATCTATTTTAAAATTAGCACCAAACTCTATAATAACTACTACATATTAGTACTCTCTCTTAGTGCACTGCCTACTGGCAGGTCCATGGTATATAACGCCTCCACTCTTCTCTGTCTTCCACCTTCCTCTTCATTTCCACATATGAGTGGGTCTTTAAATCATCTAACATACCTAATCTCGGCCTGCCCCTGCCTCTTTTTCCTTCCATTCTACCTTCTATGACCTCTTGTAATAGACCTTCCCCCCTTAGAATGTGTCCTATCCTTCTCTTCTTCCTATTTCTTAATACATTTATCAACTGTTTATCTGTGCCAACTCTCTCCAGGACTTCCTCATTTGTAACCTTTTGGGTTCAGCTAATCCTCTCCATTCTTCTCCAAATCCACATTTCCAATGCCTCCAGTTTCCTAATATCTTCCTTCCTTAAGGTCCATGTTTCACATCCATACAATAACGTGGTCCAAACCAAAGTTTTCACTATCTTTATCTTTGTGTCTTTCTTTAGACTTTTTGTAAATAGTTCTTTTCTAATACCAAAGGCCGCTTTTGATAGTTCTTTTCTAGACCAAAGGCCGATATTAGTACAAAACTCAATAATAAATACTTTAAATTAGTAAAGAACTACTTTAAATTAGTACAAAACTCTATAGTAACTACTTTAAATTAGTAGAAACTCTATAGTAACTACTTTAAATTAATACAAAACTCTTTAGCAACTACTTTAAATTAATACAAAACTCTATAGTAACTATTTTAAATTAGTAGAAACTCTATGGTAACTACTTTGAATTAATACAAAACTCTGTAGCAACTACTTTAAATTAATACAAAACTTCATAGTAACTACTTTAAATTAGTTCCAAACTCTATAGTAACTACTTTAAATTAATACAAAACTCTACTACTGTCTAATAACTTCATTAAATTAATATATAACTCTATAATAGATACTTTCATTTAGTTCAAAACATTGCTGTACAAATTAGATAAACATTGTGAACGGTAGATACCGATCCTGGGGTCTAGTGGGATGCTTCCCAGGAAAGGGACTGTCATTTCTGCTGCCATTTTTTCAGCCCCTCCAGTGCTGGGCACAAATATCTGACTCTCAATCTAAAACACCACAAAATCAACTACAATTAAATATAAATTCACTAAAACACCACAAAAATAAAATAAAATATAAATTCACTAAAACACCACAAAAATCAAATGCGATTAAATATAAATTCACTAAAACACCACAAAATCAAATACAATGAAATATAAATTCACTAAAACACCACAAAAATAAAATTAAATATAAATTCACTAAAACACCACAAAAATCAAATAGGATTAAATATAAATTCACTAAAACACCACAAAAATAAAATAAAATATAAATTCACTAAAACACCACAAAAATCAAATAGGATTAAATATAAATTCACTAAAACACCACAAAAATCAAATACAATTAAATATAAATTCAAAGTTTTATAACCATGACAATTGTATCATTGTGTGGATAAATATTCACACCACACAAACATTATCTCAAGAGGATTATATTGCAACACTATTCAGTTTAGTTTTTTCAATGATTAAATTTAAATCTCGGCAATGACTAGATGATACATAAAGGCACACTGGGTCAGGAAGCACAGATGCTTATTTGAGACTAATTTCCTCCTTCCTCTCCCTGGTTATTAGTAATCGTTGCCTTTTGATGGCGCATCAATTGCAGCCGGCGCAGATTTAAGAATAACCTTCCACCACCCTGGGATTTTTTCCTTCCTAAGCTTTTACCAACACTCAGTCTTCCAAGGTAGTCACCCACAAAGTACTAACCGAGGTCGATGCAGCTTAACTTCGATAGTTGACGCGTAACTAAACCAAGTGCGCTAATCCCACAGTATGATTCTCGTTACAGTTATGTTAGACTTAAAGTAATGGAAAGGGGTGAGAATGTCAGAAGTTCAGTCATAAGAAATTAATAGCAACCAGACAATAGTTCCACAAATGTTTGAATTTTTAAAGGCAGCCTAGCTGGACAATCATCCTTTCTCAACATGATAATTACCCATAGGCATAAAATATCAAATAAAGTCAAGTCATGAAGCCTCAAAGTCAAAGATTAACTTGATATTCACTGCTATATCAGAATTTATTGCTTAATTTTGGATAATATAATTTAATCTTTTTCTTCAAGCATGAGTGGCAGCAGTAACTTAACACAATCAAAGCACAACTTACGTGACACTTTGGACAAACGAAGCCCTTCATGTTTTCAACGACACCGATAATAGGCACTCCCAACTTTTTGCAGAAATTGATTTCCTTGCGTACATCCACGAGCGATACCTCCTGAAAACAGAAAGCATAACTTTGATTAATTTATAAACTTATAGTCATTTATTATTGGATATTTTGTTGGCTTCCCAGTGATCGATAAGTCAAGTAAGACTTATTATATTTTATTATTATTATATTTTATATTTATATTTATTGTTTCGAATCCCAGTCACTCAGATCTGAGAGTAAAATTTCGGACATTCACTGGACTGGTTATACGGAAAATGGTCTAAATTGCCCAACGGTTTAAACATGTGGTATTAAAAGTGCTAGATATCAACATCGTTGATCATTTCACTATAATGCGTGTTTACTTTTTTATGACGACAGCTCTGTTAAATCTTCAATGCTCTAAATTTAGTTATTTTACGGTAGGAGGTCTATATGCAGCTAATTAAACATATATAGTTTAGCTAATTAAATTAAACTACGATAAAAAATAAATAGATATAAAACCTGAAGATTAGATTTAATGATAGATTTTAACAGCAGATTCTATACCCAAACCAACAACAGCAGAAAGGGCATTCGGTTGGTGAGCGTTTAGGCGCCAGAAATTGCTATAAAATTTAAACGAACAAAAACACTTCAAAGAAGGTCCATTCGTATCTCAACCCTAGTTAAACTGGGATTTAAGGGAAGATGATGATGATAATGATTCAATATCCCACGAGATACAAATTAAACTGATTTCTGTATTAATCAAAAAATCATTGAACTGTCTCCAGCAGTATAGAAGTGGCATGGAAACAGACGTTAAACTCTACTCTACATGGAAACAGGCATTAAACTCTACAGCCTCTACACAGACCTGAGGCGTGGTAACGACAATGGCGCCCTGTATGGTCGCAGCCGCGAGGTACTGAACTATCGACAGGTGCTCATCAGACGTACCAGGGGGCGTGTCCACTAGAAGATAGTCTAGCCCCTCCCCCCAATCCACGTCTCTCAGAAACTGCTTTATCAAACCTAGGCACCATGAATGAAAAAAACAGAGTTTAAAAAGCTAAAACCTAAGGTTAACGTCAGTTTCCTCACTCGAAAGCGATGTCAGTGACGGGCGAGCCCAGGATTTGAACCCGCACATACTGATCCGCGGTCGAATATCTTACCGACGTCGCCACTGGCTCCAGCCAGTTTGTAGCAATAGTACTAGTCCTTAGCTCTGTATGCTAGGCCTGAGCGGGTAGCACATTTATTCTATTGCAGATTGGTAGACTCAGTGTTTTCTGTAGACTCAATGCTTGCTCTATCAAAAATTAAATGCTTGCTCTACTGGTTGGAGCCATTAGCGATGTAGGTAAATTAATCTACAGGGGATCAGTATGTGCGGGGTTCAAATCCGGGGCTCGCCCATCACAGACATCACTTTCAAGTAAGGAAACTGACGTTAAGTCGTTAACGTTAGCTTTACCACCTTTTACCAAAGGCTTACCTAGGAGACAGCAAATTAATGTTAAAATCTGCCTTAGTAGTTTCAAATAGATCTTTAATTTTTGTTACATCAAATTCAAGTATTTTCTTATAAGTTAACCTGCATGTTAAGCATGCTGTAGGTCAGCATGCTTAACTTGAATTGACATTCAATGACGAGCTTGAGGTCACTCTCTCTTAGCGCACTGCCTACTGGCAGATCCATGGTACATAAAGTCTTCTCTCTTCTCTGTCTTGCGTTTTTCTTTTCATATCCACATATGAGTGGGTCTTCAAATCATCTAACATACCTAATCTTAGTCTGCTTCTCCCTACTTCCCTTCTTTCTTCTATGACCTCCTTTAGTAAATTATCTCCCAATAGAATGTGTCCTGTCCAATTCTTCTTCCTATTTCTTGTATTATTTATCAACTGTCTCTTCAAGACTTCTTCATCTGTAACTTTTTGGGTCCAGATAATCTTTTCCAATCTGCTCCATATCCCCACTTCCAACACTTTCAGTCTCCTGACATCTTCCTCAATGTCCATGTTTCATATCAATACTTGAACCTGAACTAAAACTTGAGGTAAAATCAACTTCTTTGTTTGTTCATATAGTTACACACATGACATACCGCATGTGCTACATAGTTTCCTTTCTTGTTTTCTGTTTTTGTAGTTTTCGTTATTTCCTTCTTTTCCCCTTCCTGATTATTAGTAATCGTTGCCTTTTGTTGGCGCATCAATTGCAGCCGGCCCAGATTTAAGAATAACCTTCCAACACGCTCAGGATTTTTTCTTTCGAAGCTGTCAACACTCGGTCTTCCAAGGTGGTCGCCCACAAAGTACTAACCGGCGCGACGGAGCTAAACTTCTTTCAACTGACGTGCAACTTAACCGAGTGCGCTAAATCCCTCCCCCATTATTGAGAGAGCAATCAATAACGATAACCGCACCGTTCTTCCTGGGACCCCTCCAGATCACGGCATCATCAGGGCTGGAGAGCAGAAAACCCACCGACATCACGCTCAGATTGTCTTCAACAAACTGTAACAAAATCAACACAATATTTATAAAATTTAAACACTTCAAAACTTTCACATTAGTTTAACAAGAAAATTAATTGTGAACAGAACCTTAGAATTGGCTTAGAATATATTAATTTACTCTTTTCAGCACTATATGATACATTTATATGACTTTAGTTGTTTCTGCTGTGACCCCCCCCCCTCCCCATCAAAAGGTTACTGGTCATCCTCTATAATTTAAATTGCATGCAATAAAAAGATAAAAAAGAAGTACAAAAGAAACATATATATGAGTACACATACACCAAATGTCACATTTCAAATATATATAATATTTTAAAATAACAATAGTAATTAATTTAACTTTAACAATTTATTAATTCAGACATTTATGTTATTTGTATACATTTAGTTTAATGTGACAGTTTAATGTTTAATGTTTAGTTTAATTTTTCCTAAATTAAATGCATAAATTATGAGCAGAAAAACAAACCACAGGGGACCATCCTGAAGCACTCTGATGAACCTGACAAATATAAGCACAAATATTCCAGAATATAAGTATCAAAGACTCGATAGGCCTATGTATATGTTAAAAATATTAATTTAAATTATAAGGCCATTCTTATAAATATTTCAGAATATAAATAACAGAGACTCAATAGGCCTATGTATAAGTTTAAAAAATTAATTTATATAATAAGGCCATTCTTATACTGCAACTGAATCATCATGATCATCATCATATTCCCTTAAATACCAGTTTAACTTGTCGGGATAACTTGACTTATAATAGACTTGATCCATTCATTTAAGTTTTTGTACTGCAACTGAATAATTAATTTAATAAATTCACATAATCACTAATCAAAATTAACACATACACTGTAGATATAGAACAGTTTGTTACAAGTTAAATATAGCTAAACATGAAAATAAAATATTTTTTATGAAGGTACAAGGTTGGGGAGCTCCAGAAATTTGTATTAGTATATAGGCTCCAGATATTGGTATATTTTCTAATCTAGACCCTAGTTAAACTGGAATTCAGACCCTAGTTAAACTGGAATTTAGACCCTAGTTAAACTGGAATTCAGACCCTAGTTACACTGGAATTCAGACCCTAGTTAAACTGGAATTCAGACCCTAGTTAAACTGGAATTCAGACCCTAGTTACACTGGAATTCAGACCCTAGTTAAACTGGAATTCAGACCCTAGTTAAACTGGAATTCAGACCCTAGTTAAACTGGAATTCAGACCCTAGTTAAACTGGAATTCAGACCCTAGTTAAACTGGAATTCAGACCCTAGTTACACTGGAATTAAAGGGAAGATGACGATTATGCTAAAAAGGTCAAATCTTAAAAGACAAAATGTAACTTCATTAATATATCTTAGAAAATTAATACATTCTTATATGGCTATTTAAAATATTAATTTAAATGTTTCGGATTAGTAACGATAATTGAATTAGAAACAGAAAATATATTTAATCAAATTCTCCAAATTAAGATGTATTTAATTATTTCACAAGCTCAGCTGTTTACCTGTTCACCCTCCAATCCCATAACAATGGGCATAGACGGTCCACAAATGTCGATGTCCAGAATTGTCACCTACATTCCATACATGAAAATTTAGATTACGAGATAATGCCAAAAACAACAGAGTATACAAAACGATGTTTTGTAGAAAGTGAGAGCCTGCTAAATATGCAACATTGATCTAAATATTAGCTAAAATCACTCAGATTCATATCTCTACTTAGTGTTCTGATAAGTGGCAAGTCCAAGGTATATATTCATAATGAGATACAGTCATAATTATATGGAACTATGGACTTCATTCTGAAATGAAATAAACTCTCCCTATCTCTATCTCTTTCTCTCTCTCTCTCTCTCTCTCTCTCTCTCTCAGAGTCTGCTTTCATGCACCATAGAGGCTACTCAATAGATCAACAAGCTAATCCCTTCACGAAAAGGTTACGCCTTAGTCCTAGCTTATGTAGCCTATAGCTTAGGAACAAATATGGCTTCTGATGTGGTTTCCCATCGCCATCATCAGTTCTTGCTCAATTGCAGCTCACAACACATACTGTTAATGGCTGGTCTATTCTTCATTGTCCAGGATGCAACACAGTGCTCAACAGCTTCATATAATTAAGAAGGAATATCAAAGCAACCAGTATATAAATACAGGATATAAGATGTTGATTATGTGAGGAGTTTTGAAGAAATTATGACAGAGACATACAGAACAGAGACTTATTAGACTGATTTGCAGCATAATTCTACATGTAACCTGTTTGTCTGGATCAGAAGCCAAAGCTCTTCCTAGCTGCGCTGTTAATGTACTCTTGCCTACTCCCCCTTTACCCGACAGTATTAATATCTTGTTCTTTATATTGACCATGTGCTGTGCAATCTGCTCAACGGCTGTGTAATACAATAAATACACTCATTAATCTGTTTACGCAGCTTAAAAATTTTGCAAATATTCTTCAAAATTATCATTACTAAACCTTAACATTATAACACACATTTGATTAACTAAAATTATCCACAATTGATTAAATTAATTTTTTTGTTATTTGAACATATGAAGATAGTCTAAATCTTTAGATCATAATATTTCACATAAAATACCTACACAAACACTGAAATAGAATTTATTAAAACATCATCTAACAGCACCCATTGAAGAAAATTTATATAGGTAGCGTGTACCAGGAAGAAATCAAAACGCCTATTTAAATTCTAATTCAAACATAATTTCAACCATAATTTTTATTCTTAAAGCTATTCACCGACATAGCACTCACAACCTCTCCTAACTCAAGAAATACAAAGAAAAATATGCCTAACATCTTTCTTTGTTACATATGATCATTACATAGAATTTTCATCAGGCTAGAAATGCTGAATGGTTAAAGCCCTCTAGGGTCTAATCTTCATTGTACTTTAAAAAATAAAAATCTTTAAAATCTTTAGTTTTGACAATTGCAAACTATAAAATGATCATAAATTAATTTAATCAATTTAATAATAATAATGATAATGATAAATAATTTAATGATAATTAAATTCCCCATGTTGTGTCCGGGTTGTTTGAAGAATTGACCAACAGGTGACGTGTCGTAGAAGGCGACTAAAGCACTAAGATCCAAACCAACGTCAGAAAGAGCATTCAGTTGGCGAGCGCCTAGGCTCCAGAGATTGCTACAAAAATTTAAATAAATGGAAAACTCTCAAATAGGGGATCGGCTGGTTGTGTGGTGTAGGACAAAGAGGATTTGAGACAGTCTATTTGTATCCCGACCCTAGTTAAACTGGGATTCAAGGCAGGATGATGATGATGATGAATAATTTAATGATAATATAATTAATTCACCTGGATCTGGGGCGTTAGCTTGACCCGAGGCACAAAGTTTCTGATTGGGGCACCCCTGGCAGGCTGACTGCTTACCAGCAGAATCACTACGAGTTCCAGGGCAAGCTAAAAGACACAAACATAACAAATTGTTAATGTGAACAAACAGTCCAATCTAAGAGGATAATTTTAATTGTGAACGTGAACGTGTATGTAGTATACTGAGTAGTATTCAGGACTGAGCGCATGATGTTACAAATATCGTTCAAATGGAGTAGGTAGACACACAATGAAACCTAGATAAGTTTCTAATAAGCGCTAGTTTAGCATAATTAGGTCTGTTATTTCATTATTTTTTTATTTTATGGTTCGTTAAATGTCTACAGATTAATACACGCCAAGGTTACATAACTTCATAAAATTAAAGATATTTATAACTATTGCAGATATTAATATTTAAACGTTAAAAAATTCTCGGAATATCGTTAATATAAGGATAGCATATATACTATATAGAGTAAAATAGGTAATTAGACATTATAAACCATTAGGAATGGATTCCGTGACAGATGTCATGTTTTCTTTTTGATCCTTTGTTTACAAATAAATATTCAAGAATTCAAATAAGAAAAGAAACTGGAATTTGTTATTTGAACTTACTCCTAGCAAGTTCCTCTAAGGACAGAAGAAAGGGAACGCCTTTGAAGATATTTAGTCAGCTATGAAATAGCACAGTAAATCAAAACAAATTGAACTTCATTTGGTTGCTTTCAATAGTAGTTCTTGGCAGTCTTTCAGTAATTAAAAGTACTCTAGACTTTCTAGCACAAGGAGAAGTAGTGTTAATACACACACACACACACACACACACACACACACACACACACACACACACACACACACACACACACACACACACACACACACACATATATATATATATATATATATACGCTTAGTTGTGAGGTAGAAAAGGTTTCGCTGTTCATCGATCAAAGATTAGATCGGTGTATGTCATTGATATAGAATAAGCAATTCTCTCATCTATATGATATGCATGCAAAGGCTAGACACTGACTATCAATGGACAATCAATAAGAATCACTGACACTACGAACATACATTATATTTTATTAATCATGAGATAATTCTATTCTTTAAAAGTCTAGCAATTAAATTAGTTAATTAAATTAAATTAGAATGTCTCAATAGCGTAGGGGTAACGTCTTGAAGTTTTAAATGACAGATCCTGAGGTGAATTGAATCCTCGTGGGTTCGAATCCCAGCCGCGCTGATCTGAGAGTAAAATTTCGGACATTCACTGAACTGGCTACACGGACAATGGAAAGAAATTGCCTTACGGATTTAGCATGCGGTATTAAAAGTGATAGATATCAACGTAGTTGATCATTTCACTATAATGTGTGTTATTATTATTATTATTATTATTCGTTTTAAATTACTGTTCGGTCCGCTATAGCCATAATTGTAAATGATATATTTGACTGAACTTTATCTCGAACCAGCGGATCTATTCTATTCTATTCTATTCTATTCTATTCTATTCTATTCTATTCTATTCTATTCTATTCTATTCTATTCTATTCTATTCTATTCTATTCTATTCTATTCTATTCTTTTCTGTTCTATTCTATTCTATTCTACTCCAATCTATTCTATTCTATCCTATTCCATGTTGATCTGTACAGTGGAGGTTGAATTTTAAGCCATTTACTACACGGTGCAGTCATATGGGGGGACATGGAATATATGAGGATATATATACAATTATTTAATTAACTTAATTATTAATTAACTTTATTATTTAATTAACTTTAATTATTTAATTATCTATTTAATTATATAGAGTAGCAAGTCACTCAGCTCTTCAGCACTAGCAAGAATATTTGCTCTCCACGTTAGCATGTTAAAGTCGGATTTATACATGTAGGTATAGCTGATGAGCAGAGTGTGGGGTTCAAAAACGGTGAAAGCCAACGTATAGTGTATTATATACACTACTAGACTGCTCTAAGTACTCTACATGTGCATGTATATGCTCTAAAAACTGTTCGAGGAACTACTGAGATTTTCGTCGATGTTTTGAAGCAAAACTTATATTTAAGTTTAGAAAGAATGTGACTTTGTGATAAATGAGATGTTTGCAGTGACAGATAAGAAGACTTCGTCATTTTCGCGACTTCATTGACTATTATGCAATATGCATGTATTTTTACTTAGGCTGTCCACTTTGTTGTATATTTCAAAAAGTTGTTTGGCTACTTTTGTTGATAGATTAAATTTATTTGATATCGTCAATTTTCGATTCTATGCAAACGAATAAATTTTATTGATAAATCTCAAAAACCTCCAAAAATGAATAAAAATGCCAACGGATGCAAACGGCAGTTGTTTTATTTGACAGGTTGAGAGTATTTTGATATAAGTAGAAGCGTGACAGATCTATGAGCATAGTTCATTGTCTCTGCAGTACAAAGTACACAGTTCACTTTACGAAAAACACGACTGCGCAGTTATGATCTAAGTTAATTCTTAACCCCTCGTTCATACGTTCAACGCATGCTAACCTCACATCTGACCCCGAGTTGACCCACAGTTGCGTTGTAGTTGCCGTAGAATCAAAAAATTTAATGCAGCGTCCGTAACCGAGAGAAGTTAGTTTAGTTGGTTGCTGGTTCTGACTGTAAGCAGCTGACATTTATGTGACATTTAGATGATTTTTAGTATATTGTCCCACTACCCATAGGTGTAGTTCACATGTTGATAACAGGAAATTATACTCATGCTTTATACATGTTGAAAACTAGTCAGTACACATGTACATAGTGTATACTTACTTATATAATTTATATTAAGAATTATTACGTGTTGTATATTGGCCACTATATGTTTCCATGCAGAATACAAGTTGGGTGTCGGTCATTAATATACAAGCTGCACATTAGTTTTGCTGTCATGTGCTAAATAAAATCTAGACCAGGCTTTCGAGTAGGGCCTATATGCTGTGTGAGTAGATATATGTTTATATTTAACACTATGATGTATGTCAAAATTAACTACTAACATTAGCTTAAAAGTTATTGGCTTAAAATTCAAATTTGGATTTTATATTTTTATCACCTATTTCAATACTGCTGGACGTTACACTTCAGCATCTGTTTAGGCTGGATTTAACAATTAACGAATAAGGATGTGCAGATGTTAAAGCGGTTATGTGTTCGAATACCAGATAGTGTGACATTTGAAATCGTTCTGCTTTCACACTCCATCGATTTACGAGTTATTCCTTCACAGAAGGATGAAGCGGTTTCCTTTTGCATTTCTCAGTTGTTACACAGTCGCCTCATAAGACATGTGCAGTTTAAGGATAGTCTATTCTTCAGTGGCACAACACAGAGATGACTTATTGTAGATCTCAATTAGGCCTATTACTGCTTGAATATCTGAGATGAAAACCTTCAGTGTTTGCTGCAGATTTAGCCTTCTTTCTGTTCTGTTAAATGTCTCAAATGTTCTATGACACTTTTTGCTAATAATATTCTCCGCCATGCTGTTTGACGTCCTTGAGAAGTCGCAACTGAACTTTAGACCCGAGTACTTGTGACAGTTCACGAGATAAACTTTTTACTTTGAAATGTCGCCACTTTCCGTATAATGCGCTATTTCTGCTTGAGCCAAAGTTAAATCATTTTATATCTATCTTTCTCTAATAACCTAGAAAAACTGCTTGATAGGCTGAATTGTGCATCTCTCTCTCTCTCTCTCTCTCTCTTTCACTCTCCCTCTCTCACTCTCTCGCTGCTATATAAATTACTTATTTCTTCTCCCTCTCTTTCTCTCTCTATCTTCTCTTTCTCTCTTTCTCTCTCTCTCTCTCTTCTATCTCTCTCTCTCTCTCTCTCTCTCTCTCTCTCTCTTAGCTACTTAACTTACTTCTGTTAATTTTCTATTTCTCTCTCTCTCTCTCTCTAGCTCTCATTCTCTCTATCTTTCTATATTTTCTCTCTCTCTGACAAATAACTTACTTCTTTTCTCTCTCTCACTCTCTCTCTCTCTCTCTCTCTCTCTCTCACTCTCTCTCTCTCTCTCTGCTATATAACTTACTTTTTTTCTCTCTCTCCTCTCTCTCACTCTCTCAGCTATTTAACTTATTTCTGTTATATTTCTCTTTCTCTCTCTCTCTCTCTCTCTATCTCTCATTCTCTCTATCTTTCTCTATTTTCACTCACTCTCACTCTCTCTCTCTCTCTCTCTCTCTCTCTCTCTCTCTCTCTCTCTCTGCTACATAACTTACTTCTTTTCTCTCTCCACTCTCTCTGTCTCTCTCTTGTTTTCTAGTTCTGGCAAATGGTAATTTTTTATGAATGATAAAACCTGGCCTACCATCATGCTCATTTTTGAACAATTCATCGATTAGCGAACAGCCCTCTCACTAGAGCTACATGTACATTATATCTCCTTGAACACATACAATTCAACATAATTTCTACACAGATACATTCAACATAAAATTAGTATTCCATTGCCTAGACTTTGTATTATTTAGTCGGAACGAATGGAATATAGCCTATATGTATAATAATCTTACTGAAGTAGTACTAGCGCTTAAAGTAGCCTTGAAGTGCCTATATTAACTTCTGCGTTTTAGTATTCGCTAAACCTTAAGTAGACCGCGTATTCAGCTGTACTTGTTGTATGTTTTAAACAACCATATTGGATTTTAGCTTAGTTTGGAATGGCTGCCACTTGGTATGATAAATAACATATATTCTACTCGACTTTATTTATATTTATTCTACATCAGCCGGTGAAACAAATGTCATTATGTTCAAACTACAGCGTTTGGAAATCGAGCTTTAATTCTGGCTCATAATCTATGCGACGTAATTATAAATGGCGTCCTATTGGACTTTGCTTCATTCTGTAGACCGATAAACTTTAACCCGTTAATGCTCGCCTACGAGACATAGATTCTGAATTACTCACTAGGCGGATGTGTAGGCCTATAGAGTTTTCAGACTAAACAGTCGATAGGTTTATCTGTGAGCCTTTGCGCCTTGAAATTATTCCAAATCGAATTGAAGGAAACTTTGTAAAAAGACTAATTTGTTTTTAGCATAGGTAAAACTACAGGATACAAAGATCATCATTTATAGAAGAATGGTATGCTTATATTCAGAAAATCTCAAAACAATTTGCGCTGTCTGGGGATACTTTATACTGGCTGTAAATATGATAAAACTTGAGTGCAGGCTTTTCCAGAAAAAGGAAATAACTTATTGTAGACTTAGTAACATTCTGTCGATTGTACAAATAAATCACTATTTATCGATTTATTACGTCGTCTCCCCTGCTACGCCCACCAATATGAATGGTATGGGAGCAGTGGTGTACAGGGTGTAGAGTATTAATGGGCACACTGTGGATTAGGAAAGGTTATTTCATTATCTCTTCATTCTCAGGAGTTTCACACTGCACCAATATAAACGGTAGCTAGAGAAGTTACACCCTGCACCTATCTTAACGGTAGCTAGAGGAGTTACACCCTGCACCTATCTAAACGGTAGCTAGAGAATTTACACCCTGCACCTATCTATATGGTAGCTAGAGGAGTTATACTCTGCTCCTATCTAAACGGTAGCTAGAGGAATTACACCGTGCACCAATATAAACGGTAGCTAGAGGAGTTACACCCTGCACCTATCTAAACGGTAGCTAGAGGAGTTACACCCTGCACCTATCAAAAATGGCAGCTCCAGAAGTTGCACCCTGTACCTATTTAAATGGTAGCTCCAGGAATTACACCGTGCACCTATTTAAACGGTAGCTCCAGAAGTTACACCCTGCGCCTATCTAAAGGTTAGCTCCAGGAGTAGTATATTAAGTGTGAAGTTTAGATCGATGTTCGATTTCATTGCACATTTGACTGGTAAACCGGAATTCTTAACAGTAATTGACCGGTAGGCCTAACAATATAGGCCAACCAGTTAAGTCTTCTGCTATTATAGACCTACTAGTAGACAGATTTTGTTTAAAAAATTAGGCTCTTTAGTCTTCAATAATATCAGTTTCAGACATCAGTTACTAATGCAACGTTATAAGATCATTACTGTTCCAGCAAACTATAGTAGCATCGTATCTAATTACTTGAAATTACTTAGAATATAATAGCATTATACCTTTTTTCACAAATTAATCTTATATTTATAATGCGATTTGTTGAATATTATTACTGAAGTAATGTTATGCGAAAGAGGTGAAACCTGCAAATGAAAGTTAACTAATTAACAAAGTAATATAATGTATTGTCATTCAATTATACACTAAAGTTTTCTGAGTTGGAAGCTGTTTAGAAGCCCCGTTGCAATTTGACCCAGCCAGGTTAAAAAATTATTGGCTTTAGAATGTTTGTACTGTTAATGAGTTATTATCATGAAACTTGATATGCTGAACTACACAATTAAATTAATGAACATTTTCGTAATAAAAGTGTTCCAGATTAAAAAGAACAGCTTTTGTAGTTCTACAGTTTTACAGGTTTATAGCTTTTATGCTATGAGAAAACAATACAAGCAGTAGTATAATATATTACCAAAAAATGTGCAATATAGATTACTACATAAGTGCGATTGATTGATTGATTGTGCTCTAATCCAATGAGCCTCTACTACACGTCCTACGTGTATTAGTGATTTACGATAAGTTAGTTATTGATTGATTTACAAGTGCTAGGGAGTTCATAGGTTCAGAGAGTTCTATTGTGTATTATACTATGTACAACCACTTGACCGCAGTTAATTGTAGGGTCAAGTTTTTATTTGAAGGGTGACCCTAGACCCGGTTTAGCTCTCGTTATCATCTGCCCATAAATAACCTCAGTGCATATCAATCAAAAAATTGAATTGATTTAATAGAGCAAATGAATCACAATAAGTTGACTCTTATAGACTTTGTTTCAATGGTACTTATGTACTCGAACATTTTTACAATTATAAAATGGAGGTGTTTGATTCATTATTCTTCGAATGATGATGTAGGCCATATCGGATGTGACTGTCTAGACCAACAAAATACTGACCATTGATTGCAGCTCTGCTCACAAACAGATTCCCATAAATATTAGTAACATGACTATTTTAAATATTGGCTCATTCCGCAGCCTTTCTTACATTAGTCGCCTTTTACTTTCAGACACCTTTTAGTATTGATCAGTAAATATATTAGTAAATATATTATTGTTTAATTTGGGAGTTTAAAATATTACTAATGTAGTACAATTATAACATTATATTTAATGTTGCTTTATATTAATGATGATAGTAATAATAATAATAATAATAATAATAATAATAATAATAATAACCATGGGCCCGATGAATTCCGAAGGAGTTGACTTCATTAATAGCATAGGCCGATTTATTGCAGAGCAAACCGGCGATAAGCGAGAGGCATCTTTTCTTTGGCAAAGGAAAAATCATGGAATCAAAAGAAGTCATGGAATCTTTTCCATGACTTTGCAAAGATTTAATGCAGTCTGCTTCAACCATTCTTTTAAGCCGATTGATGACCTCGAGTAGCCGGGCGGCGATTCAGCACGTATTGGTTGAATCGTTTTTGTCAAACCTCAGGTTCTTTACACCGGGGTAAAAAAATAAAATAAAAATAATAATAATTAATAAATATAAATAATAATAAAATAAATAAATAAATAATAAAAATAATAATAATAAGGGGCGGAGTTTAGAGCATTCGGTTGAGCCGAGCGTCAATTGAACGAAGTTAAGATGCGTTGTGCCCGGTGAGTACTTTGTGGGCCACTATGGAAGACCGTTGTTGACAGCTTTGAATGAAAATATCTCGATGGTATCGGAAGATTATTCTTAAATTCGTGCCGGTTGGAAATTGAGACAATACAGGATAACGATTACTCTTTACCATGGCGAATTAACCATAACGAAAACAACTAAAAGCAACCAAGATGGGAAACTTTTTAAACACATGCGCTTGTCATACCAAATAATAATAATAATTTTAATGATCATAAACTTAATGAATTAGACTCGCGGTCGCGTGCTCATAGCTTTAAGTTTATTGCATTTTATATTATGTTATATTATATTAACCTATAACATTACATTAAATTTATATTAACTTTTCGTATTTCAAGCACAAATTTTATATTTAAATTTTTAAATGTAACATAATAATGATAATATATAAATAAATATATTGCTACAGTATATTAATATAGTACACTCATATATAACTAATGTAAAATTAATATTAGAATTAATATTGTACATATAAAAAAATTTTATTTCTATAACTTTTTTATTGGCCTTTTTTAAATATTACTTCTTAGTTTAGTAATTATAATTTTATTTTAATTTTCCTCAACGAAGATAAAAATAGGGGGATTGACTGATAATATGATGTGGGTCAGAGAGGTGCGGAGCTGTCTATTGGTATCCCGATCCTAGTTAAACTGGAATTAAAGGGAATATGACGATGATGATGATATTAGGAATTATAATCATAGAATAAAGAAAAACTATAGAAGTGTCAAAGGCAATCTCAACCATTGTAAACGTTGAGTTCAAGAATTGCAATGATGCCAACAACTAATTTTGGTAGCCGGAGGTAAACAATGTCAGCTGATCGTTATTTAAAGGCATAAAATAATGTAGTTTTTGAACATTTTAAAATCTTTTGAACGATAATGAAACACTTTAGGAGCACATTTATCGTCACATCTATCCAACATATCGTTATGACAAAAAATTATTTGAAACGAATTCCTATTAATTGGATGTATATTTTTATAATACAAAATGCAAACAAATTCTATTTCAAATCTCTTAAAGGATATTCCCCCGTGCTTTAGTTTCCGGATTTCTGGAATTTGTATACCAACATGCGCAACAATACATCATCTTAAAACCGTTTAGAGACAGAATATCATGAAATAAATCTGAAAATACAGAAATTACTATTAAATACACGTATGTCAAAGGAGCTTTGTTTACCCTTTAGATTAAGTGGAGAATGCTGGAAATCAAGTCGCTCTTGTTACAAAACTGGTATCGCTGAAACAACAGTCATGCCATATCTACCTATTTTAAAGATCTTTGATTATAATTAATTAATGTCATGGTCAACAGCAATTCAATTCTTTTATACAGCATCGGCGTCTCTGTCATCAACTTAGGGTTACGTATCAAACGTTAATTATCTTTTATTGATAAAATGTAACAAAGAGCGTAGTTTAATTTTACAAGTCCTGGTGTGGAGTCTGCAAGAGACGTCCCTGACATTATGGCGCGGAACCGGACGTTAAATTCTTATTGATTTCTTGATTAATTTATAAGTACCATTTGTTTTCGGTAATTAGTTATGCTAGGATGAAATCTAGAACTAAGCAGGTCAGCTTGTGGAAGAACAGTATTATCTCTATATTGCTGAACCTTGCCAAGAGCTACTTAACTATCGTCACTGCTTATCAGCTTTTAGTTTTAGTTTTCTTATATCTCAGACGCAGTCTAGAAATTAATCTTATTGATTGACCTTCACTACGCTTCTAGTCCATTTAGTACTTATAGATCGATCTTAATTGATTTATTAGATCTTAGTAGACTTGATAAATTTGGTTTGATCTATATTTGTTCTACAGTTATAGATTCAATCTTACTTTATTTGATTGCATTTAGTTTTTTAATTTACTTATCCATCGATCTTACTTGATTTATTGGATCTTAGTAGACTTGATCAAATTTAATTTGATTTGTATTTATTCGGCAGCTATTGATTCAATCTTAATTTATTTGATAAAATCTAATTTTGTAGAATATATCAACAGGATTTTGATGCAGTGGAATACATATCTTTAAGTCTATATAAATATGATGATCTAATTTTTTAATCTTTTTTACCCAGTATGTTATTTCTTTGAATTTATAAAGATGATTTCTTTGATATAAAAAAGCTAATGTTAAAGTCAGTTTCCTCACTCGAAAGCGATGTCAGTGACGGGCGATATAGTATATGCTTTCGAAATTTCAATTATTTTTTGTCATCTAAATTGTAAGTTACTATTAAAGTAAATGGCTAATTTCTACTGTTAGAGGTCAATCTTAAAATAAATTAACTTCGATATAGGGTAGATGTCATATGCAATATCATGTCTCAATAGAAAAGTGGATATAGACGTCAGGTAACATCATGAAAGATTAAACGGCAGATTTCGATGTGAACTGAACTCTCGTGGGTTCGATTCCCGGCTGCGCTGATATGATTGTAAAATCTCAGACACCTACAGGACTATTTCACGGAAAATGTATTAAATTGCTTAACAGTTTTACGAAGTGGAATTAAAAGTGATAGATATCAACATAGTTGATTATTTTACTATAATGCATGTCACCTTTTTCATTCAATATAGCCAGGTTAATACTTCCGTTCAATCTTAGTTTATAACTTTTTATTCAGGAGAATAACTTTTTTATTCAGTATGGATATCAACTGCGGATAATAGAAACGATCGGTGAAAGAAGACATCTGACGAGAGAGAGGTCTTCAGGAATCTCAACGTTGTGACATTTACATGTGGGATCCATGCACTTTTAGAAATTACAATTCACATAGTCTTCTTCTTCATCATCTTCTTCTTTTTCTTCTTCTTCTTCTTCTTCTTTATTACACTGCCATGTGGTAAGTTATTTATTCATAGTCATACTCAAAGTCTGTTTTCTCGCTCTATAAGAGCACTCCATAGATCAACAAAATAATCCCTTCACAAAGTCTATGCCTTATCTCTATACCTTATGTAGCCTATAACTTGGGAAAAGTATGGCTTCTGAGGTGGTTTTCCGTTGCTTTCCTCTGTTAAATTGATTAATTACCAACGTCATCACATAGTCAAAAGTTCATAATTCGTATATGCATGGCAGAGATTTTATTCTAGAGTTTAACAGTAGGAATACCGAGTTGATAGCTTGCTTGCTTTACAAGTAGGAGGCCTCAGTTTTGATTCCCAACAGGATCGTATCCTACATCGTTCCTGTGCAGCTGAAAGAGACAAAGTTATCGCTAATATGGCTACCTTACATTTATATAATTTGTTGACTTGTAATCCTACACCCCTCTATCGTTGACATCATCCCTGTGATACATTAACATTGGTTTATTTACTATATTCAGTAACCCTACACCCTCTAATTATTCATAGCAAACGTCGCCTCTCGTTGGCTCTAGTTGTAAGCCGACTGATTGACATCATAGCTATTAGTACTGATCAAAGTTCAATGATTCACTCTGATAAAACTTTGAGCTGTGTGTGGGGCACTAGGTGGGGAGAGTCGATGGTTGAGGACAGAGATAAGGTCCGCCCTAGTTCATAGTCGACCGAACTGTTTTTAATTAGCTGTTGTAATGTTGCTGGCACGTACGTGTACGTACATGTTAGATCAATAGTCCAGTCTACCCGGTGAACTCTCGTTCTCAGTGTAAATATCTCGTCCACTTGTTATCAACCAGCTTAGCTGTATGCGAGTGATTGACTTGGTTGTCGTGATATTAGTACTATGTAACTAATTGCCGTAGAGATCTGTAAGTGTTTTGATCATGACTATAGGTTGTCGTAACGAGAAAGAAGTACTTGGACTTAGTTAGTTCGTTATCTAGATCTTTATTAGAATCTTAAACAGGTGTGTGGTAGGCTTCAGACGTTTGAAAGAGGCGTTAAGACTGACTTGGTGAAATGCGCATAAGTTATCTATTTGAATCAATTAATATCTGGCGATTAATTTAAGTCATTAATTTGTTAATTAATGGTTCGATATAGCCAGTGCAGTGTTAGGAAAGCCACATAGCTTTCAATAATCATCCACGAACTTCTCCTTGTGTCTTTTAATATTCCAATAAAAGTATTTTTAAAATTTTACTTTTAAAATCTGTTTTTAGACCCCATGGATACTGATATACTGCTGCAGTCAATCAGGCCGGGAACCAAACGCATGCTTGTTTGCTTATCATGAACGAAAAATGAGATACTATATATAGTATATAAATCATTTAGTTAGCGCTTCATAGTGGAATACAATGGAAAACTATCTTAGACGATTTGATTGGACTTTATTTGTGTAATGAATGATTCAAGTATAATAATCTTTCAAAATTTTACGTTTCAGGATAAGACTATCACAGTTTCGGATTAGTATGAGCTAAAATTGAACTGAATTTTGAAAATGTATTTCTTACGAAAATCCATAAGAATATGACGGTTCCGTTTGAAAAATTTAAATGAATATAATTAGAATTTTAGAAATTATAACAAATAATAAAGCAAATTACAACAAATCCAAATATAAAAACGAATATAGTAGAACGTTTTTTCATCATAGTGTTATATTCATTAGTAGATGTTCATAGTACATGTAGTAATCAATACTAAGTGTCAATATTATCGGACAGACTTGAAATCTGTTGACAATAGTATTGTTCTTCAGTTCACTGCCAAGTGGCAGGTTCAAGGTACAAATTCATTCTCAAAGTCTGTCTTCTCACTCCATAAGAGCACTCTTTAGATCAACAAGTTAATCCCTTCACAAAGTGTGTGCCTTATCCATACCTTATGTAACCTATAGCTTGAGAAAATATGACTTCTGAGGTGGTTTCCCGTTGCTTTCCTCAGTTTGGTCTATGAATTACCATTTAATCCTGGGGGAAAATATTTCATGGTGAGGTGGGTCCCCTCTTGCCATCCTCAGCTCCTGCCTTTAGTCGCCTCTTACGTACACGCGGCACATTGTTTGCGGTTGCCCAATTCTGCTGTGGTCCAACCACACCCGAGCACAACACGGGGAAAAATAGTATTGTATAATATATAAAATGCATATAATTATATTTTATTTTGCATGATACTGCATATTATGTAATATCAGATGCATTCAAACGATGACTAAACCTTATTCTTTTTTATATAACACAGATGCGATGAAGCTATTCTAACTATATAAATAACACTACCGATGAACGTCACACTATGACCACACCCATCACATCTTCGTCGTCTCAGCTGGCTGGTTCTTTGAAGGACTCTGCCGTGGCTAGACTTTTGCTGGGGCAGAAGCTCTCAGACGTCGACGACAGAGCAGCACGTCAGAGACCTGCTCTGGGACGTCAGCTGTGCCGTAGGAAGGTGGATTCCGGTCACGTGACCAGGGCTCCAGTTGGAGCCAGACAGGCCAGGAATTGTTTTCCAGGAAGACGTGAAGTTATACAGGGTGGAAAAGATTTAAATCAGTCCGGACAGCAGACTAATGTGGACTTGGCGAGCAGAAGAACCTCTGAGCACCAGATGTGTGATGGACTGGAAAATGAGAAAATTGTAAGTAATGGAACTTTTTCGCTTTGATGGAAATCAAATTAGACTAGTCGTATAAGTGAACAATTTAAAAACTTTAATATTGCAGAATATATATTAAAAATTTAAGGCCAATTCTATATAGCATTGCTTTGCTAGGGTCAGGCACTTTGGTTCGATCTGCGCACTTGTTAGCAGACGTGTGTTCTAGCGAAGCACCCAAACAAATCTGACAGAATGACAAAGGCTGTCACGACCCGTAAAATTCTTCAATTTCAGTCCAAGATGTTAAACTTATTTAACTATACATCAACACAGAAGAAGTATATAATTCGCTTATCATGATTACGATTGTTGACTAATTTCAAACAAATATTTATTAATTTAAAAAAACCAACCGCATTTCAGTCTTCTAAAAGAATTGAGAATGAAAATAAATGGTCTTTAATTTTAGAAATATGACGTAAGACCTTGCTTTGTAGTGAGTAAAATGGCTCTTGTAGTCAACCAAACCATTCACCGTACTTACCAGCTTTACATACATTGTACATACATGTACGTACACGTACAATTATTGTACATACTGACTTTATCAGTATTCAAGGCGCTATGCTCTAAGTACAAAAGGAACGAGCAATGCGACAGCAGACTGAGTTCCATCATAGCAATACCGATATTATTTATCAGCTGAGGATAGCCTCTATAGCTTTTTGAATTAGTTTTAATGTATTTATTACTCGTCATTGAAAATATTTTGTTATTGTGTTAATGAATGGAGGCATCTATTTCAATGTTACTATATAACCACGCTTTGAGTTGTCCTGAATTCTGACAATTATCAATATTTCTGTGATAGTTTCTATATATAGAATGAAGTCATATGATTATTTAGTGCAAAATATTAAGAATATCACCCTGTCGCTCACTGCCTCCATAGAAAAAGAAACCGAAGCTAAACGTTTATTATATTTTTATTGCGTAGCTAACAAATTAATCGGCTCATGAACGCTTCTCAGATTAAATTTACTTTTATAATTTTTAAGCTGACGCAATTAGTAGCAGTAAAATATTGTTAAGTGGACGCTAGTGCTGCTATAACCGTATAACATAATGAGAAACACTAACCTGGCAGTTTATTTTTACATTTACTTACTGCTGATTTATTAATTAATTATATAATATATTATATCAATCTCTTGGTAAATTATTTCTCTGAACTATTCTGCATTAATTGAACCCACACAATGATTAGTATTTTTTCACAGATTAGTGATCTTTCGGCTGCTTGTTGGCTGACTGAAGAATTCAGTGATTGTTTGGCGTACTCTTTAAAGATTGGTCGATAGATTTAAGCATGTATTTAACTGCAATAAATAAATACATGTATATATTTATTTATTGCGAAACTGAGTCATTGGTCAATTGATTGACAAATGAATCAGTTCATTGCAATATAATGGATTGGGACTACACACAGACTATCTTGAGTATTGGAGATCCGAATTTAGTTTATTTGTTAGTTCATTCATTTACACACTGATTAACTGATTATCTGATTATCTTAGTAACCGGTAGATTAATAATATCCGATAGTAAAGACTGAGAGTCCTATGTTAATCTTATTATATCAACGGTATTTGTTGATTCATTCGAAACTATTCATTACTTATTCATTCTGGTCCAGTTCTCCCGTTCTGCTTAACCCAGCGACCCCCATTTGTTGCTTTCAGGTGGCGACTCCCGAGGTTTTTTTAAAGTACTTTGCTGCTGTACTTTGTTAATGTTTCAAGAGTGCTTTGCTAGTTTTTCGAGTAATTTGCTACAGTAACATGCATGAATATTCAAAGTTGAATATTCGTTACGCATTTATTACACAAATTAATAGCAGGCAGCGTACTCTCTTATTGGTCTGGCTACCCCTCAAGCGGTCGCGACCCACGGGTTGGGAACCACTGAGTTAGATGTCGCGGTTTAGTGTGTGAAGGGTTCTCATCCTGTACTTGTCCTACACTGATTCCATAGAGTTATCACTGACACATTGAGCTATCATGGCGCCCAACCACAACCTGATAACTTAAAAATATAATTAGCTCAAAATTATAACCATCGAACTTTCATGTATTATTAAAGCATCATCAAACACTTAGGAGCATTGATCACGTGACATGTTTGGGTTCAAATAGACTGCGATTGGCTCAAATGCACAGTATCCTGAGCTAGAATGAACTAGATATTTTTGTTTCAATATCAGCAGCAGGTCTTAGTTCTCATCTGTTTTTCTGGGCACGGAGCCTTGTTAAGAAGATTGTTGTTAATTTTACCCTGTGCACTATCTGAACGCTATTTAATGATAGAGCATAAAAAAAGGTTTTTTCGTCATCCAATTGCCATTGTTATTTCAAAAACAGATTTGAATATAACGTTATTTTAAGGTTATATAGGTACTGTCTCATAAATTTAGTTTCATTGAATATCTAATATTTACTCAAATTAACTTTTGACGAAATCCGTAGACGCTTTATATGAAAGTTTAATAATCGTATTGCTGATTAATTCTTTCCATATTTCTACATCCCTTTGAATGCAAACTAGAACTTCTTTAACAGAGTCGTTCTGTGCCAGAAACAGTCGATAAACTTAGGTCAAAGCTATGTGATTTTTATTTGGGCCTACTGCAAATGTTACTTTCCTGCGCGATGGTTATTTTGTGACGCAAAATGTTTGATGCTTTGTCCTCTAGCCACAATTGATGCAGTTGAAAGGGCACACAGTACCAGGGCTAGCATTAATATATCAATCAATCAAAGCATTATTAGGCACTACAGTGACTACTGTTGCTAAGCTTGTAGAAGCGGTAAAGTTTTTATTACTTGTACGACATGTTACGTCTACTCAAGTAAGTATAACTATCAGCTCTCCCAGTAAGGTGACGTCCTAGACATACAAGTAAACTATGATAAGGAAAAGAATGTTAACTCTTTATTATTATTATTATTATTGTTATTTTTATTATATATTTTTAAATGCCGTGGGCTGTTTAGGGCCCTGGGCTAAATATAAGATAAAAGAAAAATTTTAATTAAGGAAAGATGAAAAAGATATATTAAACGATATTGAAGCTTGAAATATTAAAGTATTGAATGCTGGAGTGCAAATTATTGTTATTATTATCGTTATTACTATGATTATTATTATTATTATTATTACTATTACTACTATTATTTAATATTGTTATCATCATCAACATTATCAACGTCATTATAATCACCATCTCTATATATCTCTATCGAATGTTGAAAGAGACGTTAAATACTATGATACATGAAGTATATCTATGAATCTTATCATGTACAAACTTGTATACCACGGTATTGTAATATGCAAGAAAAATTCGAAGAAGACAATGGTAAATTACTCACTTAACCGTCTATTACAAAAGGTATAAACTTACAGTAGTGATTTTCAGGTAGCGACAAATGCTTTGTTATAGGATCAACCCGTTGATCTATGGAGTGCTCGTGATTGCGATAACAGATCTATCGTTAGGAAAGAGGGAGATTTATTTGTAATTTTCACAAAACTTACAACAATCTGTTCTTTAAATTAAGATCATTAACTTAAATTATTAGGAAGCAGTTGGGGCATTAGTTAGAACGCGCTGGCTAGTGCACACAGTATTTCAAATCTCCCAGCAAAATTTAAGTCACTTCATAGTTGTGATTCAAATGCACGGAAACGGAAGTAAACGGATGATATGTCCAGCTCATGTATATGAGGAAGGCAACGAAAAACCACCTCAGATGCCTTATAATTCCCAAGCTCTAGGTTACACTAAGGTGTGGATATGGCTGAAATTTATGTGAAGGATTAGTTCTATGACCGAGGGGTGCTCTTAGTGGAGCGTGAAAAGCAGCATGTGAGTAGAAATATAAACCTTGGACCTGCCACTAGGCAGAAGACTAGACAGTGAGAGAGAGATGTGCAGTTCAGGCGACTATGAATAGGATGTAGTGAAAAACTGAAAAATGGTTTCTAAACTGTCCCCACTATAGTATAAAGTTCTGCGTGGTTAAAGCGTTGTATTAAATGTAGGTTATACCCAGTATTGTGTTGGGTTGTTTGAAGGATAGATCATCCGGTGGACGGCACGCATCGTAGAAGGCGACTAAAGCACTAAGATAAATACCAACGATAAAAATGGCATTCTGTTGGTGAGCGCCTAGGCTTCAGAAATAGCTGCAAATGATTTAAAACGATTGGAAGGGAATAACAAGGATTGACTATGAATATGGAGAATATGGTGAATATGAATATGATGTGGGACAGAGAGGAGTGGAGAAGGTCTATTCGTATCCCGACCCGAGTTTAACTGGGAATTAAATTAAGATGTTGTTGATGATGATGATGTTGATGATGATGATGATGATGATGATTAAATGTAGGTTATATATTTACTTTGACTTATTTTCTTATTATTATGACAAATACTAATGTCAGAGAAGTCGTTTACGTTTCTTTCAATCGTCTTTTCCTTCATTTGTTATTTTCTTTTAAATTGTGATATGCTATCGCAATGAAGACTTATTAGATTTATATATGAACTGTATATATTACTGACATTGGACTGAAGGTTTGCTATTGGTCAAATATAAATCAATTAGGTACAAAGTGCGTAAGCTCTTCAACTGTGTAAGTCAAAAACTAGAGCCACTATCGTAAACTTTGCTCTTTGATCTGCTTAGCATGCCGTCAGCATGAACCATTCTTAACCATTCCAACTCTAAAAACTTCTAAAAGCAAGTTCTGATTAATTTCAAACCAGTACGAGTACCTCTTCTCAAGGGCATTAAAAATAAGCCAACGCCCTACAAAAACTAACGAAACGAGGCATTGTTCTGTGCAAAGGTAAAAGCGCTAATAGATCAGCAGCAAACCAGTCCTGGAATTTAGGTTATCACGTTCCAGAAAGTAAGTAGAAATGTATTAAGCTGAGGTTTTTATGTAAAGATCACATTTACCAGTGAATCAATATCACTTCGAGAAATCTTTTTACATCTGTTCACATATCGTAGACAGGTGCATTATGAAAGTATTTGGTACGAAACCCAAATCGATAGCTAGACAGATTTCAATACTTTCCCTTTTTCGTAACTAGTACAGTGGCATTTGTGTACTTATGTACCGTACAGTGGCATTTGTGTACTTATGTACCGTACAGTGGCATTTGTGCACTTATTTGAGAACTGAGTTAAAACCTCAAGAAGGTTTAAAATGTTCATATTAAATCATGACCTTGAGTAAGGTTAAATGCGTGAATTATCTGTTAAAATTCTGTCAAAATTCTCTTATTATGAAACTAATAGGCTATAATGCTCTAGAATAATTAATTAAAATTCGCTGTAAATATTATTTAACATTCCAACTACCTTTATTTGTAGTATGGTTACGCGAATGACAACCGCATATGTTTACAAAGTTTCCTGCTTAGTTGCTATTCTTGTGGTTTTATAGTTTTTCAGTATTTTCTTCTTCATCTCTATGGTTATTAGTAATCGCTGCCATTGATAGCTCACCGATGGCTTTAAGAATCACCTATCAACATTCTCGGGATCTGGGATTATTTTATTCAAAGCTGTCAACACTATGGCTTCAATGGTGATCACAAATCCTTGTACTAACCTGACTCGACGTAGCTTAACTTTTTTCATTGACGCGCAGCTTAACCAACTGCGCTAATTCCCGCCTCGATTTAACATTAACTATCACCATCGCCATCACCATCATCATCATCATAATCGTCATCACCATCACCATTACCATCATCATCATCATCATCGTCATCATCATCATCATCATCATCATCATCATCATCATCATCACATATTCATCACATCATCATCACCATCGCCATCACCACCACCACCACCACCACCACCACCACTACCACTACCACTACCACCACCATCATCATCGTCATCATCATCATCATCACCACTATCGTCATCGTTTCACTGTGTTATGTGTAGAACCGGATGTTAGGCTCAGTCCAGCACTCAGTCGACACGCTCAGGTCAGTTATCGCCGCAGAGCTGGAGAAGCTAGGTGGATACACGGCCCCCGCCCCGGGACTCGACCCCGCAATCCCTGAGCCCGTGGGCTGTCAGCTCTGCCAATACTCCATGAGCAGAGCTGAAGGGAAGCAGAACTCACGTGAGGCGTGGATTGATCACTATAGACAACATGAGTCCCAGCTGATTGGAAATGGTGAGAAACACTATCAATCAATCAATCAATCATTCATTCGATCGATCGATCGATCGATCAATCAATCAATCAATCAATCAGTCAGTCAGTCAGTCAGTCAATCAGTGAGTGAGTGAGTGAATCAGTCAGTCAATCATTCAATCGATAAGAATTTAACGTCCGGTTCCTCGCCATAAGGCAATGTCAGGGACTTCAATAACATGCTTTGTATGCAATGTATTAACTTTTAATTTTTATTTCTGTATTCTGTTTTACTTGCCGTAAGGGAATTAATAAACATAACAGCAGCAGCGCACTATCAATGTAGGTCTTCCGCTATCTTTCATGACAATATCGAGCACTATGAGGCTAAAGCCAAGCCTATGAGCATTATTAAATGCTGGAGCCAGTGGCGAAGTCGGTAAGATATTCGACCGCGGATCAGTATGTGTGGGTTCAAATCCTGGGCTCGCCCGTCACTGGTATTGCTTTCGAGTGAGGAAACTGACGTTAACATTAGCCTTTTACCAGCTTTTTAAAGTCAAGCCTATGAGCTTTAAAATAGAGGTCCAAAAATATTGCAAATCGCAGATCATGTGAATAAAGCAATAAAATATAATGCACTGCAAATCCAAATTCTGGAAAAACTGGACAAAGAAGATTTATTTACTAAAGAAGGAAGGTTTACTCGTTGGTAAGGATTAAGATACGGATTCTGCTCGTAACTGAACCCGCGATCTGCGGCTAAGCAGTTAAGTGTGCTATACATTCGACCATTTACTCGAGATAGCATTCAAATGAAATACATTGAAAACCATTGTGACGGATATGCAACAAGTATTCGCTAGAAGTTTTTGGATATTTTGCTTCAAAAAAGGCTTTAGAATAGTTTTGTAGGAACTGCATCAATGGCAAATTAAGCAAAAATTGTAGAGTTAACGCAAGCCCCCTATATACTGAGAATCAACAAAGTGTGATAAGCCAAATATCTGCAGAATACGAAATATTTCTATTTTTTGTAATTTATTTCAATCCATGAAAGGGGTTGTTCATTGTGTGATAAATTAAGAGAGACAAGTGTAAAACAAAAGCTTCACTGTATGTTCAGAAAGGTCAATGCTATGTCGCGGAGTGTTTATATAATATATTTTATGAGAATGTTATTTCAAGTAAGCTGGCTGCTTTTGCATAGAAAAGTATTAAATAGTAATTTAAATTCATTTGCTGTCTCCAACGAATAGTTGACTAATTCTACTGATGAAAAAGAGTTTAATTTTCTCTATTTAATATTTAATATTTATAGTATTAAACGGATACTTTTACGCACCATGTTTCTATTCTAGTAAATTCTATGCCGTGAATAGCAAATGAAGCTTCAGAACCTACTGTTATTTTCATTGCAGCCTTTTAATTGGTTCAATTGCGCGTTTTAAATATAAATTGAAAATTCTCAATTTTTTTTGTCTGATGGGATGATTATTTCATTTCTTGGATAGATAATCGATTAATTTTTATCGATTGAATAAGTTTTTTTCCCACTAAATATGGCCGGTAATATCCATGTTCATAAAATGTTGTTTATCCCCTATACGATTCCCTTGTATGATCTTATTGTAGGATGATCTGTCATTTTATGTTTATATACAGGCGCTACTTATGAAGCCTCTTATAGCCTAGAATGTTATTCGAATAGTAGATAGTAATAATCACATAATATGCTTGAATGTTTCCATAAGTGCATTTTCACATGTATATTTGCATATGACTACTTGAGTATGTTTATCTACATAAAAAACACATAAGCGCGATCAGGTGAGCCGCTATTAAATTTAGCCTCTAACGTCATTTCAAGCAGTAAAGGTTGAATTGTTGACTTTTCTGAGAATTGAAGCCCGACACTCGAGCTTGCACATATGACCAAGTCTCTATTTCAAGAGCCGAGTGTTTAGCGATGAATCGGATTAACAATAACTAAGAGTGGCATGGTCAATTTCACTTCTGTCGTTCAACAGTTGAACAGTTGAACAGTTGAACCTGTGTACAGAGTTTACGTTCTACCTAATTCTGCCTTCCAGTCTTATATTACAATTAATACAAATAGTATTGTTAAACTAAGCTTATAATGTTAATATCAATAGTACTAACACCATTAATAATAATAATAATAGTAATAATAATAATGGTTAATAGTGGTAACACCATAATAGTGTTAGTGTTTTTAACTTTTTCTTGCTTGAATAAATTCCATGGAAAACACATGGCAAGACCACTGATTTTCGTACACTAAATCAAAAGCTAATGACTAAAACTGTGTTATATTTTAAATGTTAATTGTAATATGCGCTGCAGTGCAGTCAGATCATTCAAATTAATGTATTAATTAATTTTTTCATATCACCCAACAAGACAAGTATTCGTAGGCTTTAAACTGAATGTGCGAAAATGAATAATAAAAATCTTCCTCGTCTATAGCTTAGTCACTTCCTACCACACGCGCAGCATTCGTTGATTCTATTTTACATCGATCACAACGCGATCTGTTGTTATCTCTCAATAGAAAAAAATGACATTTACTTTTTGAATACGTCCTCTAAGTTCTCAAGATAACAATATAGATTCGGTCGTTAACAATTAGGATTGTTTCTCGTCATAGGCTGCAGATTTTAACCCTGTTTTTCTTACGTTGAACTCACTCAGAGTTTTTGAAGCTTGAGTAAACTAACAACAAAAAATATCAAATATCTGTTAACCGGCAGAACATCTCAGCATGACTCTGCTTTATTGATTGTTTGCGTATAGTTAATTTGAGTCTGCTTTTCCTTTACTTTCGACTGACTTTCTGGATTTTGGAATTTGCACCGTTTTTGGATCTTCTTTTTGCTCGCCGGCTTGATTTTTCTTAATAGTGCTCGATGTTGTCATTGACGACTGTAGCACTCTAATTATTGCTGTGGTTATTATTATTGATTAATTGCTCATAGCTAATTTGAGCCTGTTTTATCAACGTTAGCGAGTGTTTACTGGCTGTTTGCTTTTCACTTCTTTAAAAGCGATGTCGGTATGATATCCGGCCGCTGATCAATGTGTGCGAGGTTCAAATCCTGGGTTAGCCCAACACTGATATCGCTTTTGAGAGATAAAACTGACGTTAATATCGGCTTTACAGCATTTTACATGACGACGTCGACTATGGATTATTGAACTGAGCATAGTGTTAATAATTACAATCATAAAAACAATAATAATATATAATATATATATATATATATATATATATATATATATATATATATATATATATATATATATATATATATATATATAGTAGACGAATTACATAGGTCTTCCTTTACGAATCATAAACATGTAATTGGTTCTCAATTTCATAGGAAAATAATAATACTCTCGATAATAACGAAAATCACGATAATAATAATAAAACTAATAATAAAAATAAAAATAAAAATAAAAATAATAATAATAAAGTCTTTCCAAGGCTGTGCAAAGATTTCATGCAGTCTATTCAGCAATTCTTTTAAGCAGCTAGATGATCTTGAGCAGCCGGGCGGCGATTCAGCACGTATTGCTCGAATCATTCCTATAATAATAATATTAATAATAATTTTGATGATGATGATTATGATGGTGGTGTTGGTGGTGGTGGTGAAAGTGATGATGATGATGATGACGATGATGACGACGACGATTATTTTTCTTCTTTATCTTATTATTATTAATAGTATTATTATTATTATTTTTTATTTTTTATTTTTTTATTATTATATTATATAATAACAATATTTAATATTTTTACCTGTAGGACTATTATTATATTGATTTAATCTTTATTTAACAGGAATTGAAGATGTTAAAGCCTAACACAACTACAACGCTGATGAAATGGCCGTATTGGTTGACGTAATGTAGGATACGATAATGTTGACACTTTCTTGCGACCTTGAAATGACATTTTACTAGCGGGCATGACGCGATGTTTCTATTAATCGAGTTCTACTCTGATATCGATTTCTGGGCTAATCACTCGTATCATAAAGCATATAGTGCTTCATATTACTCATTGAATAGTGACACTTTAATGCAGAATCATGATGCCCCATCGACAATGACGCAGGTTAACTTTTATCCATTGTGCTATATACGTTATACAAGGTAAAGTGCGGGTATAATTTGTTTATATATATATATATATATATATATATATATATATATATACATATATATATATTATATCATATATATTATATATATTATAATTATATTAACTATGTAGTATTATAATTAAATATATACTTAATTAAATAATTAATTGTTTATTAATTAATAATTAAATAATTAAATAATCATTAATTCATCATCATCATCAGCATCATCATCATCATCATCATCATCTTCCATATAATACCAGTTTAACTAGGGTTGGGATACGAATAGACTGCCTCAAATCCTCTCTGTCTTACATCATATCATCAGTCAATCCCCTATTTGAGACTTTTCAATTCGTTAAAATTTTAATAATTAATTAATTACTCATTAATTAATAATTAATTATTATAGTTAATTATATCTACAAAATTATATATATATATTTATATATAAGTATATTATATATATAAATATATGTATATAATTATATATACATATATATATATATATATACATGTATATATATATATATATATATATATATATATATATATATATATATATATGTATATACATGTATATACACACATATACGTGCATTATTTAGTATCGCAAGGTTAGGCAAATGATGACATCCGAATGACTCCCTGAAGATAATAATAATAATAATCTGCAGACTTGCAATAGTAATCTGGTACTGACCATACAAGGCTAACTTCCAACTTACAGAGGACATAACATAACAACAATTAGAGTGCTACCGTCGTCTATGACAACATCGAGCACTATTAAGATAAATCCAAGCCAATGAGAAAATACAAGGTCCTTAAACGGTGCTAACTCTCGACTAAATAAATTCCAACGTTTTATCTAAATATTCTGGTTTTGATTATGTTTCGTTTAGAGATGTCACTGGACAGTAACACGGTATTCGGCTGGTTCAACTACTACATCGCCAAGAATCCAGCTTCAAAGTCCAGCACTCAGCTGTTGCCCAGTGCCGCCTACATGAACCATTCCGCGGGCAGGAAAACCTCTCAACCTTCGTCCAAACAACGCTACAGTGTTCACAGGTCAGCACTTAGCGCAGCGTTGTCCTCGTCCAATTCAACGTCCATCTCCACCTCTGAAGGTCCCATGGCAGTGCTGAAGGAACTTCTACTCAGACCATCGTCGAGGGCTCCTGCCCGTCTTGATAACGGGCGGCAGCGGTCAACTAGCCTAATCAAAGTTCCGAATCTATCGGTAAGCCCTACTGGCGACTCAGTTGTTGTGAGGTCAGCCTCGGCTAATGGTGATTTACAGGGATTTGAAATTAGACCTTTGACTGAGCATGGAACAGGGACGGTAGAACAGCAGCGTTCAAGGTTTGGTCAGACGCTGACGGCTCAATCGGTAACAATCAAAAAGGAGCCTCAAACATGCGATCCAAATTCACCACCTGATCATGAGTGCGATGGAAATGAAATAAATCGTTCTAGTGGAGCTGCGGTTAATTTTACTGCTACGTCAGAAACGAGAAAATATTTTAATCCACAAAGAGAAAAGATATCAGAAGATGAGAGTCCTTTGAGATTCTACAAATCTAGTCCGTCTCAGAATTGCGCAGTTTCGTCACTCAGCTCGAAGTATAACATTGACGATATAATCCAGAATAGTATAGCTAAGTGTAATGCTGAAATTGGAATCGGGAAGTGCGAGGACTCGACCGTGAATGAACTACAATCAAGAGATTGCGGTTCAAATACATCTTCGTGCAATTTACTGAATAATAGACAGGGATTAATCGTTGAGAGCAGACGTGGACGTGAAGATAGTGAAGTGAGAACATGTGACCATGCTAGTGTTGGTAATTCCAAAAAGACAGTAGACTATTCAGAAAAAGCTGAATTGTGTGCGTCAAACGCTGGCGCCAGAGTAAACAACCCAGATGCGAATAATGAAGTAAATAATTCGACGAGCGCAATAGAATTTGGAAAAACTAGAAGAGTTAGTTTAGCAAGAAATTTGGAAGAGGTTCAGAAATTGTCCCTCCCTGCCGATGTAGCTTCAACGTATCGACACAAAAGATTTGGAACGATTTGCGCTCCATCCATAACTCCAGGCAGCGAGATGAACTTGGTCACTCGTAGAAACCTAATCGAGAACACCAACAGCAAAGACTTAGTGGACGATAAATCGCTAATCGTTCAAAGGTTGGCCGACAATCAGAGCAAGTTCAATACTAACAAAAGCTCAGACGGAGAGAAAGAGGAATGTAAGAGAATGCAGCAACTGCAGGATTTAGAGTCAAGAAAGATTTACAGAAATCACGATCAGCTAGACTCGCATAGGGATACTGTTACAGAAGTTGAGAATCCGAGCAGAGCTACCAACGTTAAGACAAAATCAGAAATATTAGCGCAAGGTGAGACCGCACCGAGTTCAGTTAGTTGCAGGCCAGACAGTGGATACGACGTTAGAATAGCGTCGTGTCCTCTATATGCCTCCAACGGCCTATTACTGAGGGATTCAGAAATGTCCTGTTCGTTAAGAAGCAGCTTGCGATCTTGTTCCGATTCTAATGTAATATTTTCCAATAAATCTCTCTCGGATGATCAGTTGCATGGCGAAAGATTTGCTTCACTTCCTGGAATCGCTGGGGACCGTCAATTGAACATTAACAGTTCCTCGAGGTGTAAATCCATTGACTCACATTTCTATAATTCTATGATTCATGCAAACTCAGTCCGCATGGAATCGCCGACAAAGAGGCTGAGTTCAATGGAAAGCCGAAAATTAATGCAGAAATTTCTCGACGAGCGCATTCCGACACTGTTACATCAAAGTAAGCAAGAAGAACTTGAGGACCGAATAGTGCGAGTTTCTAACTGCGGTTCAGTTCAACACATGTGGGGTAGCCAGACATGTGAGGATGAATCGACTGTTCGACAACTGAAACATCTAAACTGTCATAAATTTGGACTAGATAGAGTTGAAAGAGAGGATCAGAAGTCAGTATTGGAAACGCCAACGTGCCCTACGGGTCGCGAAAACTTCAAGACTTTATCGAACGAAGTAGACGAAAGAAAGTCGGAGGTGATTAGAAGTATAAATGGGACGGTCACAGCCTGCGATGCTCCACGTATAACGTTTGACGTCATGCCTCAGTTCTCTGCAAGCGAGCGAGCATCAGAGCGTAGTACGTTTGTGAAATCATTGATCACTTCGATGCCTGAGTCATGTCTCCCGCGCGCTGAGCATCATTCCTCGGTAGTCCACGGCAAGCTGCGAGATCTTTGCGTGGCTAGAGCGGGCTGCGAAACTATCGATTACCAGAAGATGTTGCAGTTCATGGCAAGCCGGTGTCTGTCGAATCAAGAACCCAGCGATGATGTGAATGAACGGAAACGGAAATCAACGGATGATATGTCCAGCTCCAGCGAGGACGGCCTGGACGTGAAGAGATTGAGAACTGGTTACGGGAATGTTTCCACGATATCTGAACTTTACGATCAGAGCATTGAGAATATCTTAAAGCAGAGGTATTCCGACTCGTGCTCCACAGTTAGAGACAATGGTACGAATGAAATAACCCGATCTAGTTCATGTCACGATAGTCTATCCGAGGCAACCGGAAGCTTGTCTGAATCCAGAACACCAGCGACATCTCAACTGAGTCCGGTCAGCAATCAAACGAACGATTCCTCAACGAATGGATATGACATCAGTAACGGCCCGGGAGTGAAAAACCAGGAATCGGACTCTAATTGTCGAGTGTTCCCAAGTATCGAGCAACCAATGGACCGTTGTTCGTCCACTTCTGCTCAAAAGCATCATCAAAATTTAACATTTAATATAAGTTCATTGATATCATCGACACATTCTGACGATCATTACAATAGAAAAGCCGACGATTACATCTCCAACTGTAGATCGGCCAATATTATTAGCGCCGCTGAGGTTTTCGGTATCCCCCTAGTGAGAGGCTTACAATCTGGAGCACATTTATGTAGTAGTCACATGGGAGGAACTAAGAGAGGTGCTGGAGACAGTAGGGATAGACTAGAAACCATTCACCAGATGGGTGCACTTGAAATGGCTCGTGAAACTCTTTGCGAATTTAGTAAAAGACTTTCCACATGTAAAAACGTTGAGAAGGATGCTAAAGTTGCTGACAAATGTGAAAATAACGACTTCGTTGAAAGGATTGGTCCAAATATCGGCAAGTATTCGGTACAAGGCATTTACACCATTTCAGACAATCACTCGCCTGGCGAAACTTGTTCGTCTGTCACGCCTATTCCAAACGGAAGGACCTGGGAACGAATATCGCCTGAGACATCTAGTCAGGAGTGCATCGAAGAACGATCGAGTCACGAGAGCGGAAGATATCCGAACACCGTCAGTTCAAGAGCATATTGCGATTATACCGGTAAGAGATGTGAACCGTGCGGTATAAGTTTCGACGATGAGGTTTTGCATTCGATTCATATGGGATGTCACGGCTATGCCGGCCAATTCGTCTGCAACCTCTGCGGCAAGTTCTGCGCCAATAGATACGAGTTCAACACTCACATAATGCGAGGACATCATCCTGTCTAAGAAAACTTTTGTTTCAGTGAAGATATTTTGCCATTTTGTTGTTTTGTTTTACTCTCGGTTAATATTTACGATGCGAATGCCTATGGAGTTGTTTAAATGTTAACACATTACAGATAATTGAAGTTTTTTTGTTAGAAATGTAAAGAGCAATGGCTTATCGTGTTTTTCCACTTTCCTCGCTCTGACATCGACTAAGGAAACTTGATTAAAAACGTCTTGTTTTATTTATTAGCTAGGTTATTCGTACCTGTTATATTATTTATATTTTAAATTATGTTAAGGTAAACAATCCGCATTTTGTTTTTTGTTCACTTGCGCGTAATAATAATTTTTGTTGCAGCATTTTATGAGAAATCCGCTCTTAATTGCATTGTAAGGACCTTTGAAGTTAATTACAAGACAATATGCTACAATTATGGTTGTCTTCCATTAGCGTTTCGCTATTGTCTGCTAATGAAAATGTGAGATTTCTTCGCTTAGAAACAAATTAAGTAAATACTAATATGGCGAATAGCATATTTCGGAATATTGCGTCTTCCTTGGAATAATTATATTTCGTTAAACAGTCACTCATTGATAATTCAGCGTTCGTTTTCTTGCCTGTAAGTGACTTCAGGGACATTATGAAATTTGTTGCTGCCGGTTTTCATCTTCGTTGACGCCTTCAAGTGAGTACCCTAACGACCTAAACGATTATTCCGTCACAAAGGCTAAACCTTTACGAAATCCCTAATATCTATAGTCCTTGACTTGCGATAAGATATGTATTTCTTGTGAAAAATTTCCTAAGGCTTACTCAGTTAATGTTAATCTTAATTGTATGAAATCGAAAAATACGAATGGTAAAGTTTGTTATTTAGTGATTTTATTTCAAAACCACATCGTATAATTGTATAGAAAGCAAACATACAGACACTTAACGAGCAACTAATATATAGTGTACATGAACATTTTCAAATAGAGTTATTACTTGATCTTCTCTCTCTCTCTCTCTTCAGTGCACTGCCAAATTGCAGGTTCAAGGTACATATGCATACTCAAAGTCTGCTTTCCGGCTTCATAAGAGCAATCCTTAGATCAACAATCACCATTTAATCCTGGGGAAAATATTTCATGGTGAGGTGGGTCCCCTCTTGCCATCCTCAGCTTCTGCCTTAGTCGCCTCTAGCGTACACGCAGCAGATTGTTAGCGGTTGCCCTATTCTGCAGTGGTCCAACCAAACCCGAACACAACACGGTATATTCCCTAATAAAATATACTGATATACTGGATAAATGACAGATTCTAATGTCTTTCATGCACATTTACTATATAAATATTGTTCACACGTGCGGTATGAAAACCATTTTACATGTACTTAACAACATAGTAATTTAAATTAAAGCAAAGAATAATAATGTAAGAAAAGTAGTATGGAAACAAAAAGTAAGAGGCCTTTTTATTCTTTTGTTGAATGACAAGAATCAAATAGATAGGATAAATAAAAAAACGAAAATCATACATTACTAGCTAAACATTTTAATTTTCTTTTTCATTTACTAAGAACATAATAATAATATATTCGTTTATTTTCGTTCAGTCTGACAACCGCAGAAAGTTACAGTACAGAAATTCCAACAGACACAGCGTAACAATCTACAGATATAGCATAAACAGTGAACAGGCTAGATATAAGAGAGAAGAAACTAAAAATTGTTTTAGATAACATATATCAGAGAAATACGAAACTCTCTATACTAAGGTTTGATAGTAGTGCAGCCTTCCTAATTGGAAAGAGTTTTGATCAATGTAGTGTTCATATTGAACTAGTCGACGCCAGTGGCTGGAGCAAGTGCCGATGTCAGCTAGATATTCGACCGCGGATCAGTATGAGAGGGGTTCAAATTTTGGGCTCTCCCCTCATTGACATCGCTTTCGAGTGAGGAAACTGACGTTAACATTAGATTTTTTACTGCCAGATCTATATGTATATTAATTAATGACCAATTATTTTATGAATCAGTTTTGATCGAGCAAATTTATTAAATTCTACGTTTCAAAAGAAATATTTCTAAATCAATGTAAATCCTCACATACACACACACACATACACACACACACACACACACGCACGCACACACACACACACATATATACATATATATATACAGTATATATATATATATATATATATGTATATATACATGTATATATACATATATATATATATATATATATATATATATATATATATACATGAATATAAAAGGTTACAAATGAGGAAGTTCTGAAGTTCTGGAGGGAGTTGGCACAGATAGACAGTTGATAAATGTATTAAGAAATAGGAAGAAGAGTTGTATGGGACACATTCTAAGGGTGGAAGTTCTATTAAAAGCGGTCACAGAAGGTAGAATGGAAGAAAAAAGAGGCAGGGGCAGGCCGAGATTAGGTAAGTTGGATGATTTAAAGACCCACTCATATGTGGAAATGAAGAGGAAGGCGGAAGACAGAGAAGAGTGGAGGCGTTATATACCACGGACCTGCCAGTAGGCAGTGCACTAAGATATATATATATATATATATATATATATATATATATACTGCATATATATATAATATTATATATATTATACATATTAAATATAATAGATATATATATATACTGTATATAAATTATGCATATTAATATGATATATATATATAAATTATATATATAATATATATATATATATGTGTGTGTGTGTGTGTGTGTATGTATGTGTGTGTTTGTATGTGCGTGCGTGTATTTGATTGATCTCGCGTTATATCTCTCATATGCTGGAGAGTTTCAGGTTCTGACGATATTGTAAAAGTTGTTTCACTTGAAGGTGTCGTCCACCTGGAAGTGATTTAGATTTAGATTGAGATTTGAGTGAAGTATTGATCGTCGTCAGGAAGAGTAATTCTCTCACTCGATCAGCGGGGCTCCCAGGTAACTGTGTGAGGCCTACTTCGTACACCCTCGCCGCTTTGTTGCAATTTGATTGAGTGATTTAATTAGTTAGTGAGTTAGTTGAGTGAGTGAGTGAGCGAGCGAGCGAGGGAGTGAGTGAGTGAGTGAGTGAGTGAGTGAGTGAGTGAGTGAGTGAGTGAGTGAGTGAGTGAGTGAGTGAGTGCGTGAGTGAGTGAGTGAGTGAGTGAGTGAGTGAGTGAGTGAGTGAGTGAGTGAGTGAGTGAGTGAGTGAGTGAGTGAGTGAGTGAGTGAGTGAGTGAGTGAGTGAGTGAGTGAGTGAGTGAGTGAGTGAGTGAGTGAGTGAGTGGGTGAGTGAGTGAGTGAGTGAGTGAGTGAGTGAGTGAGTGAGTGAGTGAGTGAGTGAGTGAGTGAGTGAGTGAGTGAGTGAGTGAGTGAGTGAGTGAGTGAGTGAGTGAGTGAGTGAGTGAGTGAGTGAGTGAGTGAGTATGTAACTCTCTGACTGATCGACCGAATGATTGAATGGTTGATTGATTGATTTATTGCGTTGTTGTCTCTTTACGTCATGTCTTATGACATGGATGACGGTGCCTCTCGAGAGACTATCAGTAGAATACCTCATCGTCCACTTCCCTGACTGACCACTCGTCGCCTGACCAGTGGATATGAAACAAACCTTTCCGGTCAGACTCCAAGGTCAGTGGCCTCGTCACGCATACACAACCATACAAGTACACATAGACACAAACAGACAAAAACATGAGCATCAGACTAATGCACTTACAAAAAAAAACATAAAACATAACCGCACACTGGGCCAGGAAGCTTGCTTAAGGCCTATTTCCTGCTATGCACTCATTTGCGAGCAAACAAATTCTAAATTCCTGCCACTCAGACCGACAGCGCAGTGTCTCAAAAATAGCCATTTAAATATATTAAAATATACATGTATCTATCCAAAAAACTAAACTATTTTAAACTATTGTATTTGTTTTTAAAATTCTAAAGTAATTATAGCTATTTCAACATACATTAAATTTAAAGTAAACAAAAATGATATTTCTTAATATCATATAAATGTAATTAACTTAATGTAATTTGTAACCTTACGTATATTAAATTATTTTAAACTTTATTAAACTATCTTAAAGCAAGCTCTAGAATAAATATAATTTCCCTTATCGAGCAAGTCATCGGCATATCAAGCATTTTTGATATCGTATGTAGTAGTTATCAGCATTAATATAAGCATAAATAAGAAATCTTATGCTATCAGTTTATGCACTTAAGTTTGATTAGTTTATGTGTTTAATAACCTCAGCGTCCTCAAGTAAAATCGGCTTAATTTATTTGATATTCTTAAGTTCATTACACTTTAAACCTATAATATGTTAAATAAATTAACTAGAATTAAGTTTAAGCGTAAATAGTCCATCGGACAAGTAGCTATATATATGTATTTACTGTACATACCAGCTAGTGGACTATTTTCATGTGAGCTTACACTCTGACACTGCATAATGCTAATAGCATCGTTTTTAGATTAATATTTTAATATTAAATTTTTAATAGCATAAGATTATCAATTTAAGTTTAAATAGGTCTTCGCCTCTTAACTCTCAGCATTACGTTAGCAATATTATAATTAAAATTCATTTTAATTATATAATAAAGTTCATTTTAATAATATATTAAAATTCAGTTTAATTCCAATATTATAGGCCTAATTAAAATTCATTTACATTGCACTAAATGCAACTTATTTATATATAACTGAACAAAACTATTATCTCTAACATCGGGTAACACAACTCAGACAAAACTACAATCACAACTCACAAACCCACACGTCGACGAGACACCCAGGGCAGTGGCCGACGAGGACCGGCACCAACCCCTGGCCGCCTCGAGGGCGGATAGCGGGGCCGCAGCGGTGCAGATCACTCGAAGGCCGGAGTGGGTCCCGCCGCCTGGAGACGACGAGAATCTACGAAGTAGGCTGGATGTTACCGAAAGGAGTCTTGCTGATCGAGCGAGAGAATCCTCTTCCAGTCGGCCATGATGGTACGGTGCCGAACTGGTCCACTATTCCACTGATTCGACTCTCGTCTCGGGCAGATTTTATACAGAAATAAGATGTTTGTGTTCATGGGCGTGGTGTAATAGCGTTGCAAGCAGGCGGGCTGTAGATCTTGAAAGTTTCGCAAAAATATTCAAAATTCGACGGTAATTATTGGCGAAAATTTGATGGTAAAGTTTTAGCATTTTGATGTCGTTCATGGGTTTGAAGGAATTTAGGTCGGTAATTTAATTAGGTAAAATTATACAAACGTTCCATCTGAAATTGTTTGGCTCTACTTCATAAATTTAAGCTTGAAAACATGTTGACTTTGGTGATCTAAATTGCTGCTAGGCAAAATGTAAATACGGTTTTCAATATAAGCAACAAATCATTAGGGGGCGCATTCTTGATAAATCCCCAGAGGATGCTACTTTTATTTACCATATTATTTTATTATCATTATTTGTGAATTAATGACAACATAGTTTACTTAACACATAATTTAATTTCATATTTCAATAAAATATTTCTCTGCAAAGTATACTTATGCAAATCGGCTTGGATGAATCAGTTTGTACTGATGTGCGATGTTGGGACGTTCCTGACATCATCCGTGGATAAATAGAGCATACTTTAAATCTTAAATTATTATTATTACTATTAAAATTTTTGTTGTTATTTTTATTACTGTTATTATTATTATTATTATTATATTATATTTTTATTTTTTTTACCCCGGTGTAAAGTGAGGTTTGATGAAAACGATTCAACCAATACTTGCTGAATCGCCGCCCGGCTACTCGAGGTCATCAATAGGCTTAAAAGAATTGCTGAAGCAGATTGCATTAAATCTTTGCAAAGTCATGAAAAGCCTTTGCCAAAGAAAAGATGTCTCTCGCTTATCGCCGGTTTGCTCTGCAATAAGTCTGCCTATGCCATTAATAAAGTCAACTCCTTCGGGATTCATCGGGCCCATGGTTTCAATGGCCACCGGAACAACTTCAAATACTAAGTATTTCCTATTCTAATAAAAATAATAATATTAAAAATAATAATAATAATAATAGTAATAATAATAACAATAGTATTATTATTATTTTTTTTAAATTGCCCTGGGCGGTATAAGGCCCTGGGCTAAAATATAAGATAAAAAAGACTCTATTTAATTAAAAGAAAGATGAAAAAATATTTAAAATAGTTCCTCTACGCTCTGGGAGGCTGCATTCGCCAATGTGCCACGGATGCATACAGCATTAAAACGCTGGAGTGCGATAGATAGGCGCTGCCATAGAAAGGCTTTTTCACGTTGATCGCCTGTAATGGCACTGGTTCTCCTATGTTCTAATATGGTAATTATTATTATATTATTATTATTATTATTATTGCTACTACTATTATTATTGTTGTCGTTTTGTTTTTTTTCTAAATTTTTGTTGTTGTTATAATTATTATAATTATTATTACTATTTCAAACACCACACCCTCTCCTCACGTGTTTCATCACTGAACTGTCATCAACACTCTGCGGGGAACTGGAGTTATTTTCTGCTCGGACATTTCGTCCAGTGAAGAAAATAACGAATTACCGCAAAACGGAAGAGCCAAATGACCGGTCCATTTAGTTCTAAACCGACCTGTTGGACTACACGAAATTCTCTTAGTGAATTTCTGAACATTTTCAGTAGTTTAGCTGAGTAGCTCACAAAATAATTAAATTGATGTCATCTCGTCATTCCATCATGCTATGCCATTCCATCATGTCATGGCAATCCATAATGTCATGTCATTCCATCATGTCATGGCAATCCATAATGTCATGCCATTCCATCATGCTATGTCATTCCATCATGAAATTCTATATTATTCATGACAAGCAACACTGAAGCGAGAGTAAAAATCAGATGACTGATTACTAGCCTTTCTTGGATTCTGCTTTTAAATCGATTAAAATAATTTTATTGCTAGCTAATCGGCTTGGCTTTGGATTAGTAGAGATCTATTTTGTCATGGATGACAGTAGACCTATTTCAAAAAGTGTGTTGTTGTAGAAGTATAAAGCACAACTTGGTACCTTCTCAGTTCATTAATACATGAACATAGATCAATCAGCTTATTTTATTGAATCCAATTTATTTCACTTTAATAACGAATCTTTGCCAATTCACTATAAACCGGTTATTCGTCTTTACAAATAATCAGTAATAATGGGCCTAATGGTCTCTAATTAAACGGTCATTATTTCAATTTAAGAGGGGGGTAAATGTAACGTTAGTCCTCAACACTTCCCTGATAGGATGGTTTGGTTGTGCAATCGAAGCCTGTAGAAACCATTGAATCAGCAGTTTTCTAACATGACAATTCTGCACATGATCGGCGAGCCACGTGTATTTTCTAAAGATTTTACCTGTTTAGTCACTGAATAGCAGCTCGGTTGCACAACACAACGCAACGCGTCTCCGATTTAGAAGACTGAAATATTCAAAAGACTAATTCTTTGCATTCGCCTACTCTCAGCTTTTTTTATATTGCGATGCTTCTGCAGCTGCTCATACACAGCTGCTCATACACAGCTGATCATACACAGCTGATCATACGCAGCTGCTCATGCACAGCTGCTCATACGCAGCTGCTCATGCACAGCTGATCATACACAGCTGCTCATACACAGCTGCTCATACACAGCTGCTCATGCACACCTGATTACAAATTATATCCTGCGATCACAGATGCATGATTATACAGATACTTACACAGCTGTTTATACATACAAGTAGCTGCATATTTTAATATGTCCGTTCGCTACAATTGTTACTGATCTGTTTCTACGCTCATAAATGCATTGAACACTGTGTATAAAAAATAAATCACTCACAAAAAGCTAAACTGTTACTGCACTAATATATCCATACCTTGACTAATATGTTTTGAGGTAGTTTTTCATTATTACCTCGATTGGTATACTATTTTTTATTATTTAGTTATTTTTCAATTTGTGTGACTGAGGGGTGGTCAACTAGATAGGTTACTTGTGACCTCTTTGGCTCCCTTGATTGAGTATGTCACTGTACATTTTCAATTTATTGAAATAAACATAGTTCTCTCTCTCTCTCTCTCTCTCTCTCTCTCACTCTCTACTAGTTGGCTCAACTCCAGCTTATCACTGTCAATTTCTGTTGAATATATTCATAACGTTTTCGATTTCAAACCCAAATAAATTGATATGCTTTATACTTGATAGACTAGTTCTTTGCATAGAAATTTTTCCAACTTAAAGGCATAAAGTTAAAGCTGATCCTGACGCGGAGGCTTGGCGAGAAGAGCACTGGATTTGAACCATTCACCTACTGATATTCGCTGTCGAACAACTTGGCAACAAGCCACCGGCTCAGCCCTATATCAATGCATTATACGCCACGTGTCTCTACGTGTTCAGTGTTACCGTAAAAACACACTTATTACATTAATATCGTTTTAGATATTATATAGAATATTAAGAGCGATGGAAAATGTATGGAATAGCAATTTTTCTTAGGAATTTTAATTTCTGTTAATCTCAAACGAACCTACGGGGCCGGTAATAGAACCTCTGGTATAGTGCTTATGAGCCATCTCTCAGAGCGATTAAACACGCCAATGAATATAAATTTTCAAGTAGGAGTAGCAATTACACAGATCCGAAATTATTATTTAAGTAATAAACTTTAGTTTGTATATTATCTCAGATTTATCACTGCAACCTGTTGACCTTATTTGTACGTTCTACTATAAACTGCTAAATTATATCTCGTAAAATCTGTGTCATATGTAATTTGTTAGTCGTTCGTCGGTGCACTCAGTGTTAAGTCCATATAATTTCCCCACATCACGCACTGCTTATTTCACATCTTCGTCCTCACATCAAATCATGAACTGCTTATTTCACATCTTCGTCCTCACATCGAATCATGAACTGCTTATTTCACATCTTCGCCCTCATATTAATTCATTCACTGTTTACTTCGCACTCGCATAACGAAATGCGTATTTCACATCTGCGTCCTCACATTATGAACTGTTTGTTTCACATGTTCGTTCTGCCGGCACTTGTACAGGAAATTCGGTAGGCTGTGATCATTGCAACTTAGAGTACAATGTTTCCACCACATATTAATCTAACTGTAAACGAGTCTTGAATATTTTAGTATGACTAATCTCTGGACTATTTGTAGTACTTTTAGAAGGGACGGACTTACAGCAGAGACTTGTTGACATCAAGAGAGATGATAAATAAACCACACGTAATAATGCGGCTCTCGCTCCATTTTAAAATGCGGTAAAATCATAATCTATCTGTGTGTTGCCATCGAATCGATCCCCTCTTATTGCAGACAGTTATTAGGAATAAAAACTAAATGTAATACAGTATATTACTTTAAAATAGAGAATATTTTGGGTTCATCGAAGTCAAAGTTAGTTCATCAACTCCTTAATTCAGTCTTACAGTTGAAGTCCTTCGTTAGTGAGGAAGTAAACTAATCACTGTACACTGTGGCTGCAATTATAATTATAGGATAACGAGAAATGTAATTATAGAAGGTCAAGGCATTTATTTTAAGTGGATTTATTAGCATCTTTAAATATCTAAATGCTAACACAATCACACACGTCTAACAAGGTTTTAATGAGACTTGCTATCTGTAATAGTTAGAAATAAGTTCTATCACAGCAGCCTATAATTATAGGCAATATGTCTATAACGCACGTTATTGTTTCGTAAGTCTGCGACAGGTGCAGTTAACGTTTAGTTTATTCTTCAGTGTCTCGTCGGACACAACACGGGAATGCGCAATAACAAGATGTTTAAATAGCGCTATTTATATATCTATATATATATATAGACATAGACTTTGTGAAGGGATTAACTTGTTGATCTAAGGAGTGCTCTTATGGAGCGAGAAAGCAGATATTGAGTATGAATATGTACCTTGAACCTGCCACTTGGCAGTGCACTGAAGATATATATATATATACGTGTATATATAAATATTTAAAAAAATATTATTTTATTAAATATTAAATTTTTTATATTTAATTTATATATATATATATATATATATATATATATATATATATATATATATATATATATATATATATATATATACATATATAACACTCTATTTGACAACTTGCTGTGAAACAAAGAGTGTGTGAGAAATGAGGAAGAGAAAGACAGAGACAAAGAGAAATAAATAATAATTAGAGTAACAGTGGGAAGTTTTCCCAACACCGGATATACAGCCGGGCAGTCCCACGTTAATCCAACAAGCACATCTGGGTTAGTCTATTTGCAGTTCAATACGTAGCAACACATTTAACCGATTTACGATAAAGTCACATGACCAAATCCTGATCCATCAGAGTTTAAAATCTAGAAGGATTAGTGGATCGATGCAAGAGATATAACGAATTCTTGTTCGATGCAGTGGAACGTTTGAAAATAGCCTTTAGTTATACTTTCTAGAATAACATCCTGAAAAACAATACTATCCGCTCTTAAATACTATCAAATACGTTTGTATTTGATATATCATATCAAATACGTAATTACTAATTAAATACGTTTGAAAATAGCCTTTAGTTATACTTGCTAGAATAAAATCCTGAAAAACAATACTATCCGCTATTCGCTTTCGAGTGAGGAAACTGACGTTAACCTTAGCTTTACCAGCTTTCTTAAATCTGCAACTTCTCGAAAACAATCATAATTTACTTATATCTATGTATTCTATTTGAGCGGTGACTTGAACAAAATCTATCATATTTAATTTGATACGTTTTGGTTGCAGTTGTGAGGCTCGATATTGATTCATGTAGCAGCATCACCGGTGTTTAATTGTCAGGACGATTTCATTGTGCTTCCATACATTAGTACCGGTGGCTTATTAGTCTGTAATGCAGGTCAAAACGTTGTGTGCGAAGCTGTGCACAAAAGTTATGCACACAGTTCTGGTTACGTACAAAGTAATGTACGAAATTGTGTAAAAAGTTGTGTACAAAGTTATAATATTAATACACATTATAGTGAAACTATCTACTATGTTGATATCTATCTCTTTTAATACCACATGTTTAATCCATTAGGCAATTTATTCCATTTACCATACAATCAGTCCAGAGAATGTCCGAGATTTTACCCCAGATCTGTCATTTAAAACTTCGTGACGTTTTGTCTACATCTACTGGCTGGAGCCAGTGGCAAAGTCGGTAAGATACTCGACCGCGGATCAGTTGATGCTGGTTCAAATCCTGGGCTCGCCCGTCACTTTCGCTTTCGAGTCGCTTTCGCACATCGCTTTCGAGTGAGGAAACAGACGTTAACCTTAGCCGTACCAGCTTCTATCTCCAACCATTGCTCTACTGAGACATAACTATGTTCAATATAATAGTACATAATATAATACTGCATAATAGTACAGCATGTACTATTATGCACAAAGTTATGTACAAAGTTATGTACAAAGTTATGTACAAAGTTATGTACAAAGTTATGTACAAAGTTATGTACAAAGTTATGCACAAAGTTATGCACAAAGTTATGTACAAAGTTATGCACAAAGTTATGCACAAAGTTATGTACAAAGTTATGTACAAAGTTATGTACAAAGTTATGTATAAAGTTATGCACAAAGTTATGTACAAAGTTATGCACAAAGTTATGCACAAAGTTATGCACAAAGTTATGTACAAAGTTATGTACAAAGTTATGTACAAAGTTATGTCTAAAGTTATGCACAAAGTTATACAAAACTCAGGCAAAAATTTATGCAGAGAGATGTGTATAAAGTTACAAGAGACAAGACTAAGACACGCCTCCAACTTGATCTCGTCTCTTGACAATGCTCACTGAAGCTTACATTTATTAGCTTAAGTATCCGCTCAAGTCGACTTTTAAGAGACACGTGCAGCTTTCGATTTACAAAATCTCTACTACCCCACTAGAGTAGCACCATAAGACTCCATATTCAACCTCGAGGTCGACTGAACTTAAACCTAAAAAGCTTCAAGTATCAAACTTATTTCTCAACGTATCTGAACTGCACTCTTTACACTGAAATTTACTTAAATATCTCAATAGCGCAATGGTTAGTGGTGTAGATAAAAATCATGAAGTTTTAAGTGACAGACACTGAGGTGAATTGTACTGTCGTGGGTTCGATTCCCGGCCGCGCTGATCTAAGAGTAAATTCTCGGACATTCACTGGACTGATTACAAGGAAAATGGACAAAATCGCCTAACGAATTTAAATCGTGATATTCAAGGTGATAGATATAACGTATGTTATTATTATTGTTATAACGAAATTAAATTTTCGGCGTTACATACTTTGCGCAAAAAGTTAGAGGTAGCCTTAACGCGACAACTTGCTGTGTAAGACTAGGCGGACGGAAGCAAGGAAGCAGACGCCGGTGCGAGGCGAGACGAGATGTAATCTTGAATGATGTGACGCTCAGTCGCGCATCATTCCGTAGTACGGTGATTACGAGACTGCAAGTATGCCGCATTAACACAGACCGTTTAGTTGCATAGACTGTGTAGTGACATAACGGTATAGGCTTTATTGCAGAGTATTGGATCTTGCAATTACAAACTTGACAGATAATATTACAGTATTGTTTGCATAGCATTGAAATCTAGTGAGTAGAGAATTAACAGATAATATTAGTTATTTGTAGAAAATTACGCTATTACTTTATTTGACGTCCCTGATATCATCCCTGGATGAGGAAACGGACGTTAAACCTTTATTATTATTACTATTATTTTTATACAGGCTTGATTTGAATTCAAAGCCTTGTGGCGATGTCGATAAGTTATTCGACCCCGGATAAGTATGTGCTTGATTCAAATCCTGGGCTTTTCCCGTCACTGACATCGCTTTCGAGTGAGGAAACTGACGCTAGCATTAGCTTTATTTAGTTTTTACAAAGGATCTGAGCAAACTTAGCATTTTTTAGCAGTAATAAATTCAAGCCAAGGCTATATTATCTCTGCTTCTGTGTGTTTTGCTACGCTACGGGAATTGAACCCAAGCCCGCGACTTGATAAGAAAACTTTAATATGATACAGCATATCGTAATGATATACATAGTAACATTCACTGACCAGTTCTATTCAGAAGTTCGTGAGGTATTCGATAGTCAATGTGAACTTAAATTAGCAAATTTCTCTGTATATTCATTATGTCGCATTTTCTAGATTATATAATAACGCTACAGGTAAAGTACAAGATCAGTATTAAATTATTTAGAAGAATTTTTGTAGCAAAACAGCTTGGCAGTCTTATTTCATAATGGACTACCGCAATTTTTCGACTGCCATAACTCGTTATTTGAAGAAAACGAAAGGATTTCAGAAGTCGCCCAAACTGGGGAAAGTGTTGCCAGCTGATTCCCTCACATCTCCTGAGCACGGTCAGTCTCTGGCAGATGATCTGAACAGTTCACAACAAGATCTCTCCAGCGAGTTTACACTCCAACTAACATTGAATGAGACATCCCACGAATATAATTCTAATTTTTCTGCTATGATTATATCTCCCACTTCCCCTGAAGAGGAAACCACATTTTTAATATCTAAGCAGCCGAAATTTAAACACGACAACAGGAGAGAGCCATCGAGTGAATTTACGTTAAGAAATAGCCAAGAAAAGTTTACTGATGAAGAACATTCTAAAAGATCAGACGCAGTTTCCTTCGAAGATAACGATCATAAGAATAGAATAAAAACTTCTCGCAAAAACAAATTACGAAGCAGACGTTTTCAATTATCCTCATCTTGTTCACCTATCAGGAACAACGCAAGTATCTCCAACGAAAGCTCCTCTGATCACAGCCTGATGTCGTTGATGCCCACGAGATCTAGGCTGGACCAGAGCGAGGCCAGGGAGACGTCGAGGAATAGCTCAATGGTTAACAGACATAGCTCGTGTGTTACAGACTACAGAACGAAGTGGATTAAAGGAAAGCGTCAGGAGAGAGGGGATAGGTTGATAAGACTCAGTAGAGATCCTACACAACCTTCTAGTGGAAGCATTACCAGCGTCAATCATCAGACATCCATCGACTCGTTTGAAGTAAGTTTAAGTGCCTGTTTATATATATATATATATATATATATATATATATATATATATATACAGTATACATATATGTATACATGTATATACATGTATATACTGTATATATATACCTGTATATATATATATATATATATATATATATATAGTATATACATGTACATGTATTGTATATATACTGTATATAGATGTAATGTACTGTATTTTTCAGGTGAATCGATTTGTAGTTACATGTGACGGGGAATGTCCTTGACGTCATTTTTGTATAAAGAAATAGACGTTAAACCTTTATTAGTTATTATTATGATTATTATTTTTATATATAAATGGATATATATACTGTATATTTATATGTACATGTATATATCGATACATATATATATATATATATATATATATATATATATATACAGTATATACATATATATACATATATACTATATAAATATATATATATACATATACATGTATATATATATATATATCGATACATATACATATATATATATATATACATATATTTATACAGTATATACATATATATACTATATATATATATATATATACATGTATATATATATATATATATATATATATGGAGATTGGCAGGATAAGAAGTATGAGAGTAGTGCATACAAGACGTTAAGGGTTTGAAGACTGTCTGGGACGTTTAGGAGAGCATACGTTCAATAGAAAACTGACGCTAAACATATACATATTTATTATATGAAAAAATTGAAAAGTTATAAATTAAAGCGAAGTTTAAGGGAAAACGTAGAGCAGATGATACATGCACGATTATACGATCAAAGAGAGAGAGAGAGACTTTGAACCGTCGCATTACTATGGGGCATAAGAATAGTAGTGAAATGTAAAAAAGTTGACATCAGCTATAGATTTTTATTTGGGTTACACACTTCAAAACCAAAACAAATTTTCAAACATTATTTATTATTTTTCACAAATTTTCTAAAAGGAATGGAAGAGACTGTGATATGGTATTGGACAAAGAGGAGTGGAGAAGGTCCATTCGTAACCCTAGTTAAACTTGGATTAAAGGGAATATGATGATGATTTAGTAGTTTTCACTGCCACGTTCATGTAACTTTTTGTGAATATTTAGCGATCTGGAAATTGGTAGTTTACTTATATTGCATTGTGCTTTCATCCCACCAGAGTATGGAAGACGATGAAGAACAGGATAGCTACCCGGACTCTTGTCTACTTCCTGTCGACAGACCGAGGGCGTTCACCTGTCCCATCACTCGATCCTTCAACCGTCGACTCAAGGCCATGATCCTTAACCGTCCTCCCACCCCAACTGCCCGAGACCTGAGCGGCGATGAACCTTCCAGTGGTAGACACGCCTCAGCCTCTCCTGTGCTGGAACCAACTGTGGTGGAAGTCGATACGGAATGATGTCGATCAATAATACTCATAATTAATAACAATATCTTCTTCAGTGCACTGCCAAGTGGCAGGTTCAATGTACATATTCATACTCAAAGTCTGTTTTCTCGCTCCATAATCTTGAGCACTCCTTAGATCAACAAGTTAATCCCTTCACAAAGTCTATGCCTTATCCGTACCTTATGTAACCTATAGTTACATATATAGTTACCTATAGTTATAGCTTGGAAAAAGTATTGCTTCTGAGGTGATTTACCGTTGCCTCCCTCAATAAAAATAACCAAAATCTATTGTTGTAGTGGTATTAATTTAGAATGTTATATAGTATTGTTAATTTGATAATTTTTTCTTTATCAAGGAGTCAGATATTTATGTATCATACAGCATATACATGTACTTTAAATTGATCTCAGCCTTCATGACCTATAGTATACAGAGGAAGGCAAAGGAAAATAAAAACTGTACCTTTCAATGCTTTGGTAAACTTTAATCTACAGGTTCTTGTTCTTTACTAAGTTTAGTCCTCCTCTAACGAACATGCACAGATTTCTTTTACTTGCTAAGGCATCTCGAAAGCGTAAAAGGAAATTCAGTGCCAATTTAACAACGTAAAGAATGATTACAAGCCAGAACATTATCTAGCACTTTCATTGTGTTCGATTCCGCAACTATTCTAAATTTACTCTACTGACTTAAGACTGCATAAGAAGCAATCTCTCTCATCTGTGCAGCAGTGAAGCAGCTAAGTGAAGCAGTAGCTTCATCAGCAGCAGCAGTAGCTAAGTGAAGCATCAGCACAAGCAGCAGCAGTAGCAGTGAAGCAGCTAAGTGAAGCAGCAGCATCATCATCATCAGCAGCATCATCATCAGCAGCAGCATAAGTAATGCAGTTACCTGAATTAACGCATATGCTAAATACACTTCTGCATTTTTGCAGCAATGGTCTCCAAGCTTAAATTGTCAAGCTTTTACTGCATTAGGCCTAAGTTACTCTTAGAATTTTAGGTGCATACGGGCTAAAAAATTTATGACGTAATGCAGTTCAATTCTGTTCATATGAGGTATTGCAATTCAGTTCAATTCTTCATTTTAAATTCTCAAAATCCGCCATTTTGAAAATAACTGGATTAATTAGAATAATCTACATTTTCTACTTCGGGCATCGTTCAAATGTCAAACTAATTCGCTTATATTAGATTGTTGTGGAAGTGGTGATGCAGCTTACGGATGCCTTAACGCTTTTCTACCTTCAGGCTGTCGATGAATATGCATGATTATTGTCGAGTAGATGTGAATCTGATATTCACTGATATTCACAAGAACTTTCCGCGCCTCCGGCTGCTTTCTCCATCATTAAGTACTTTATTTCTCTTCCAACTGTAATAGCATATCTTCTTTTCGTTCGTGGTTCTCAGTTTCAGCTTTCATCCATTCATTCATTCCTCTTTCGCTTTATCTCTATCTTCCTCTCTCTCTCTTTCTCTTTCTCTCTCTCTCTCTCTCTCTCTCTCTCTCTCTATGTGCAAACTGCTTACTCTTATCGACTTGAATGTATAAATAGCGTATGGGTAACGTCATGAAGTTCTAAATAGCAGATCCTGAGGTGAATTAAACCCTCCTGGGTTCGATTCCAGGCCGCGCTGAACTAAAAGTAAAATCTCCGACTTTCAATGGACTGGTTATACGGAAAGCCGACTAAATTGCCTAACTGTTGAAACATGTGGTATTAAAAGTAATAGGTATTCAACATAATTGATCATTTCATATAAAGTGTTTACTTTACATATACTTTACTATGTTCTTACACTTGCCTAATGTTTTCAATTACAACACGAAACTTCATAATGAGGCATGAAATAATCGATTTATTAATAATCTCAAACACATTTTACATTTGCTAAGGAAATATGGTACGTTTGTCATACATAATAAATCTTAATTAAATATCCAAAATATAGTTAAAACATTTAGAAAGTGTAATGCAGCTGTATTTTTTCAAGTCTTCTTAATTTTTATTCGTTACATCAGATATGACTTTAATCAATGCTTTATCCATGCTGTATAGTTTACAAAATTGGCTTACATTGGAGCAAAATATTTCCTGATTTGAGGTATTTACCAGAGTTAATCATACTACCAATATGTCAACATTTCGATCAATTTTAATTAACCCACCACCATAGCATTAATTTAATTTAAAATGCACTATAAGATAAAATACATCGAGCTAATCCGTAGAATACAAAACAAATGCTTTATTTTTCATATTACATATTCTATATGTATTACCAAAATTCTATCGATTCTGAGTGACAAATTCTACCACTATGTCAACATTGCGATAAATTTTAAATAACCCACGACCAAAGCACTAACAATTTTGAATATACTACAAGACAAAGTACATTGAGCTATTCTGTTGAATATAATACAAATGAAATATTTTTTAAAAATGACAAAGTTAAAATGCAAATCATTGTAATGCGATAAAACTCAAGTACAACAAATTAAAATACAATACAATTCAATGCTTTTAAAGGCTGGTAAAACTAATGTTAACGTCAGTTTTCTGACTCGAAAGCGATGTCAGTGACTGGCGAGCCCAGGATTTACACCCCGCTCATACTGATCTGCGATCGAATATATTACCGACATCGCCACTGGCTCCAGCCAATGGAAGTACAACGGAAGCTTTGGACTCAGATAAGTTGCTGAGGATGAGGATAGGCCCTGTCATATCCTCAGTACTCACGTGACGTGCTAGGCTAGTGCTTGAACTGTGGGGTCCGAAATTGCGATAGGCTCCAATCTAACTGGGCACACCTCTTCATAATTTTCAAATAGCGTAGGGTGAAAGTCGTGAAGTTTTAAATGACAGATCCTGAGGTGAATGGAACTCTAGTGGGTTCGAATCCCAGCCGCGCTGATATGAGAGTAAAATCTCGTACTTTCACTGGACTGGTTCCACGGAAAATGGCATAAATTACCCAAAGGTATAAACATGTGATATTAAAATTGGTAGATATCAACACAGTGGATCGTTTCACTATATTGCGGGATTACTGTTTTCTTGATGAAATATTTCAGACTCATTAAACTTTTATGTTTCAAACTGTTTCGTTTATTTGCTTATTTGTTCATCGCAGCACAGATTATACAAACAATAGGAACGTGCATGTACAGGTAGTTAGATCTATCTTCGATATCAATAATGTCATAGTTATACCAACGATATATATTTGTAAATCGTTCGTTAACAATAATTCACGAACATCATTAAATACCGTGGCATGCTGATTAATTAAAACTTCTTTGCAGTATAATTCAGCTTTACTACAAGCATTTAAAGCACAAGCGCAGAAAACAAATGTAGAATATCACAAGTAATTAAATCACAAGAAAATCGCAAATGCGCAAATGTAGAAAATCGAACTGCTAATAAGCAAAAAATATCTAGAATTTAACTCAAATATTACAACAATTTAGCTAGATTTATAAAAGCATATTATGCTATTAAATCACTAAATACATTTGCAACTACTATCTCTAAGCAAAACTAGATCAGAATCGTCTGATGAACAATAAAGAATTATGTTAGAAAATGACATTAAAGTTTTGTTAGAAATTTGGATTCCAAGAATGAATACAAAATTGTTACTAGCTCCTATCATTAACATGAGTTCTCTAGCGAAAGTGCTTTGATATAACATTATTAAAGAACATTATTTTAGAAACGTCCCCGATAGCTCATTCGAATGAGGAACCAGACATTATATCCACTATGCCCTGATGAGGTACACTGTGAGTGAGTCGCTATAGAGTGCTAATTTAGAACCGTTACTTCAGCCCCAGCACTATACCTTTCGTTAAACATAACATTAAACTCTAACTGAGTCAAATATCTGATACAAACATCATTACTCTTCAATAGTGTTATTCTCCTAACTTAGATTTCATTTATTTTAAACTTGCGTATGGTTTTGGCTTTAACTTTTCTTGTGAAAGCGGTGACGTTGTAACAATATGTTCATAGTTGCTTATATTAGATAATGAAATGCTTTATATATGCAAATATAAATATATCGTGCCCATTAACATGTTATAATAACTATATGCGCACAATTGTAATCTCAAATATGAGCTGTCGGCATAGTATAATACATCATGGCATTTAAAAAGTATTATTATTTCGCGACAGTCTAAATATATACACAGCTTGAATTTTTCAAGTCTCTAGCAGTCATCATAGTCGACTTAGGTTTCATTGCAGCACCAATACATCTCTGGAGTCATGTTGCAAGACAACAGTTACTAATATTTCGAGTTACCCTGTCCGTTGACGTTCATTCCAAACGCATCATTTAGCATACAGTGAGGATTTGGGAAGTTGACCCCTGCTTGCACATGTGATCTGTTACTTGCCAAATTGCAATAAGAGCTAAATGCCCTCATACCAGCTTGCGGAGTATTTCGGGGAGTTTCACTACCTCCCTGGTAACCATTAGCATGGTAACCTGGAAAGCCATTGAATCCAGTGATAGTGTTTGTTTGAAAACCATTTCCTTGGTAACCTGTTGAGCCATTGAATTCAGTCATACCATTTGCTTGAAAACAATTTTCTTGGTAACCTGGAGAACCATTGAATCCAGTCATATAATTTGCTTGAAAATCATTTCCTTGGTAACCTGGAGAACCATTGAATCCAGGCATACCATTTCTTTGAAAACCATTTCCTTGGTAACCTGGAATGACATTGAATCCAGTCGTACCAGTTGTTTGAAACCTATTTTCTGCCATCGATCCATGATAAGCAGGGCATGAGGTAGGCAAGTTCTGAGAAGTGGTCATAAACTGCGGCGGCGGTGGTGGATAGTAGTTAGCAGACGTCTGACAATTCTGACCAGATGAGGATGGGCCATACGAAGACTGGGAAGGCATAACACCTGATGCAGTTGAATTACCGTAGTCCCAACAGTCCAGATCACTGAGATCGTTGAGGTTGATTGTACTCATTGCAGATGGATTATGGCATTGAGTACTTGGACTAGATCCGTTCATTGATCCAGAGCTGGGTACATTGTAGAAGTTTAGCGCTGACTTGCATCGAGGGTCGTTAATATTGGAATTCGACTGAAAACGTGGAGATCCGTATGTGGTCCACATATCGTCGGTAGCGACATGTGGTCCATTAGGTGGCACCGGGATGAATTGAGCATTATATGAACTTGGTCCAGAAATTCCCTGCAAGGCCGCATTGGCTAGATTTGCCGAGCTAGATGGCTTTGGAGCGAGAAGTTGGCTTTGGGCCAATGCAGAACTTCCCGGGGCCCCTTGCACTGGCTTAATGGCACATACTGAGGTAAAGACGGTAGCATAGTTTTTCGCAGGAGCTGTCTGCGTGGGAATGTTTGTTGGGTTACCGAGGAAATTTCTTGGCATCATCGCTGTGGAGTTCTGAGCAGTCTGGATAGTATTGGGATAACTGATTGGCGGCATTTGGTTGAGTTGATCGTTAAGCAAAGCTACTGCATTGCGTGGATTCCTAACGGCTCGGTCAGGCTTAACTGATGGACCACGATGAGTCAGAATCATCTCAGCCTAAAATATACAATATTATATCATAGAATATTTAAGAAAACCATTAATCAAATACACGGCATACTCAAATAAAAAAAGACTATCTATTCAAAGATCCACGTATTTGGACGTGAAGAGGAATACGGCAGGTAGAGATGAGTGGAGGAGCTATTTACTATGGCCCTGCTAGTTATCATTTCACTAAGAGAGTTCAGTGCACAATATTTAAAAAACTATATTTCGTACTACTCTCAATACATAATATACTACCATAATGACAATGCTCTTAAATGTTGTAATAAGTTACTGTTATATTTGAATATCAGGAGATGCTTCTGATTTTCCAATATTTGAGATGACATGCTCAGTAAACCACTTGATTTCTAGCAACGTGTTAAACCCAAAATACATGCAGATGCAGATTGCCTCGGTAATGTTTTAGCAGCATTATTTTAGATTGCCATAATCCTAGCACCAAGTTATTGATGTATTGAGCCCCTATGCACTCTGGTTCTGATTTCACTATCGATATTTTTTATCGAATTGACAACATATCGCTAATGAGCAGAGACTGATATAAATTAAGGTATGCAAAAGCTAGGTTATAATATAGTCATTGATAAGTAGTTAATATTATACTATTATTAATTTTTTCACTTATAAGTCCTCATCATTTTCCCTTGAATCCAAGTTAAACATGAGTCGGGGTTATAAAATTCTAAAGCAATTTCTTGAGCCTGGGAGCTTATCAACCGAATGCACTCTCCGTCGATGGTTTGGATCTGTGTGCTTTGTCGTCTTTCAGGACACGTGCAGTCCACGGTTGTTCTATTCTTCAGAAGTTACTCATTTTTAAGTAATTAATTTACATGTATATCAATTCAAGCTTCTACTCTGATTAAAATATCTCAGAGTGACCTATTAATAATGTTATTAGAAATAAAGGGTAAATGAATGAATAAATGACTCACCATATTTACAAGTTCTTTATACTCTTTCAAGACACTTCCGTTGCTCGCTCTTGTTTGGTCCACAAATTTCTCCATATCGAGAAACCAAAAGTATCCTTTCGCCTGGTTGGAACTGACAATAGACGTTCTGTATATGAATTGTCTTGTCGCCAGTATATAGCGTACGTTGGATTTCCATGCCCTGTCATGCGGCTTGAATTCTGCATTTTTACAATTGGCAACGACGTATTTATAGATATTATGTGCGTCTAAACACTGGTTATCAGAACTCAAAAATGCTCTGATTACTATCTTCGCCATCACTTCACTTTTTGAGTCAGAAGTCTTGCCGTTATTTCCTTCAGCATCAGGAGCACCTGCAGAACCTGAGGAGCCTGGAGCTGGGGCTACCAGAGCGACTGGTAGCTCAGATGATCCTGGTTTCATGTCCACTACACCCAATGAAGTAGTGATTGACAGCGTCTTTAGAGTAGCCATTGATGGCATATCTGCCTGGGGCAATGGTGCTACTAGTGCTGTTGAAGGCACCTGTTGAGGCACAGTGGATGGTACATTTGCCCAAGCTGGAGCCCCTGCAGGTGATGGTGATGCACTTACTCCTGTCAGTGATGACACAGTCTGGAGACCAGACGACTGTGGAGGAATAGTTGCCGATAAATCCGGCGTAGGAATGAATGCGGGTGCTTTCTTTGTTGGATTCTGAGACATGATGGTCCTAGAATATATAAGACAACCGAGCAAATAGTACATGAAAAAATAAAAGAAATTAAATGATATTTAGGTGCTATTGCACTACGTGTTGTGTTGTTAGCGTTCAGTAAAATTATAACAAAAAATGTGTCTAACTTATTAATTAGTAGCAACATAGACATAAACTAATTTATAAATTCCTAGGTTACAATGTTTGCTCAATCATGTGGTTAGTCCAAGTCATATATTCCTGCTATTAACTATTTTCGCGATCAGTATTCATAATCAGCGCCAACAGCAAGTACTAAGTCATGGTCAACCCGTAATGTAAAATCAACTGCTGGTATACTATGGAGCAAGAAACTGACGTCAAACCTACCATTTAGCTTTAGTCAATAGAGAGATTGACATTTCGAAACCACTATATTTCCTTTAATAGTAAAGGCTTAACGTCCGTTTCCTCATCCAGTGATGATGTCAGGGACGTCAATTATATGGTCAGATCAATATTAATTTAGGATATACACATCATTACACAGACTTTGTTGCGCCAGTGGAAATTTGAAAATTAGCAATTGCTGAACGTAAGAGGCAACTGCTCAGGATCTGCTTAGTCGCCTCTTACGACAAGTTGCTGTTGTCGACAACATTCATTATGAATACAAGATCACAAGATAAATACAAGATCATTCCTGTTGCAAGAGGTTACTTATTAGGAATTTCAGAAACAGCCGGATAGTCACCTTTATTTCATAACACGTAGCCTACAACAAATGGTTAGTAAAAAAAGCACTGGAAAACCTCTGCAGTCTTATATAATCAGATAGCAATATGTAAACGTCTGCATTAAAGCTTAGAAAGACATAGATTTTTGATGGGATCAACTTAATGATCGATGATGTGCACTATTTATAAAATGAAAAGTAGTAAAAAATACGTGCCTTGGAATTGCTATTTGACAAAAAGTAGAAAAGTTGCTCAAACTCTAGTGCACAAAACTAAGTAAATTTTAATAATATGGGATAAACCAACCCTTATGTGAATTCAAATTGATCTTCGGCGCTCGTTGATTCTGATGCTTTACAGAAAAAGTAAATTTTTATGCTACCTTACTAATACTGATATAGAACTGCGTAAAACTGACCAACATAAGAGCAAAGACGCTTAATGCAGACGTTTACATATTGTTAGCCTGATATACTGTATCTTCCAATTGCACCTACCCCGCTAGTGTAGTAGTTATTATTAATATTAATTGGGACAATCTATTCGTTTCTCGACTCACACCAAACATTAGAATCCTAGCGAAACAGTTAACTAATTGGTAGGGTGGGGGAGGGGTGTATTTGGTGATTTACCGTAATCCAGATATGATACTCCAAGTTCTAAAAAACCACAAATTACTGTAAATTTCTGTTAATTTTCTTAAACTTTCTGTCAGGTAGCCTAATTTTTAATAGATTGGTATGATTTAATATGATATGGATTGAAACTCCTGCGATATTGATTAAAAAGCTTAAAGCCTATTAATTATAGACCAAGATTTTTAGGGGTAATTTGGAAGTTTATTGACTTCATTTAATATAATCTGATTTTTTAATCATTAAATAACGCCGTAATTCCACAATTACAAAGTAAAGTCGTAGAGATATTCTTCATACTTTCATCTTCATCATCTTCCCTTGAAGTCCAATTTAACTAGGGTCGAGAAACGAATAGACTGTCCCCATTAATATTAATAATAACTACCTACACTAGCGGGGTGACTGCAATTGGAAGATACAGTATATCAGGCTAGCGGCTTTTTTCTCTTATGTTGGTACTTGAGCAAAGTCGGTCGTAGTGTGCTGCACATATTACATGAAAACATCCAAGCCTAGCGTATTTTGCGAAAATACAAAAAGTAATGGTTAAAATTTTTTAAATTGAAAAGTAAAAGTAAAACTTGAAGTATTTCATAATTCAAAATCGAGGAGTTAAAGTTAAAGTAAAAGTATTGAAAAAACGTCAAAAAGTAAAAGTATTTCTTAAGTAAAAGTAGAGTACTTTTCCAGCACGGGGAACCATTTTGCAATTTCGCAGATTTTTTATGCAATTTTACAAATTCACAATGTGATTTGGCTTCATTTCGTGCACGTGAAATTATGAATCACACTAATGTAACTAAATTTTTGAGGGCTAAAAGAAATCAGATTGATAAAAGAGTGCATAAATTATCTGTCTAAAAGTAATCCGGTAATTGTGAGGAAATTTGGGAAAGTTTTCTATCTCTAAATCGAATAATGCACATTTTTGATTCATTTCAAATAGCATACTTGTCTTGAGTAATAGTATTTCTTGTCTTCTTCTTCTTCAGTGCACTGCCAAGTGGCAGGTTCAGGTTCATATTCATACTTAAAGTCTGTTTTCTCGCTCCATAAGTGCACTCCTTAGATCAACAAGTTAATCCCTTCACAAAGTCTATGCCATATCCATACCTTATCTAGCCTATTGCTTGTGAAAAATATGGCTTCTGAGGTGGTTTCTCGTTGCCTTCCTCAGTTAGATGAATTAATCACCATTTAATCCTGGGGAAAAATGCTAATAGGTCTTGAGTAGCTATTTCTTGTTGGATTTTTAATTTGGAAAATCCTGAAACTTCGGTCGAATGAAAAAGGGAATAGATCTATATAATTTATCTTGTTTAAATGAAGTCGTGGGTTCTATTCCCAGTGGAGATTCCCAGATGGTATAAATTTCGAACATTAGCAGGATTAATGGGATAAAATCCTTAACTACTTACTGGTTAAAATAGTTTACAATGAATTTAATGGGTGTCGCTGTGTATGATCATTGATATTGAGTTTTGTATCAGATTTAGTTACTAATTATTCCATCACATCAGACAATACATGCAGATCATAGCGAGTAAAGTACATGTGCAATATTTGGGTGTTTGTGTGAACGGACATCGCCACTGTGCGATGAATGTCAGTGGCAATGTTCGAATCCAAATCCTGGGCTCGCCGTCACTGACATTGCTTTCGAGTGAGGAAACGGACGTTAACATTAGCTTTACTAGCTTTATCAACGGACTGCAAAGGTCATAGTAGCACTTACATTTGCCGGGTCTGGAACAATAAGAGCAGATACAGCCTATAATAACAGAGTAGATAAGAAAAAGTAAAAAGATATTTAGTGACAAACTAACACCCCAAATAGATACATGGATGCCAATCAAAATTTAAAATAGTTCCACATAAAATAATCACACAAAAATTAGTATCTCAGATATTTGCGTAAATCCGATTCGCATAGAATATTCGTAAAAGCTAAAATAAAGTTAGTAAAGCTAAGCTGGTAAAGCTAAGGTTAACGTCACTTTCCTCACTCGAAAGCGATGTCTGTGACGGGCGAGCCCAGAATTTGAACCCGCACCATCAGATCCGCGGTCGAGTATCTTATCGACTTCGCCACTGGCTCCAGCCAATGGCGAATATTAGCAATGATAGTAGCCTAATATAATGATAGGCCCACTATGTAAGGAATTCCAAAAATATATGCATATATTCTAAAGGTGACAGCGGTCGACAGTGCATTTATATGAATTAATATACATTTAAATTGTTGGGACGTAATTCTTGGTTAAAATCAACTTAAGCGAAAAGAATTCACTACATAGCAGATCCACTAATTTTTTATAATTTGGAAGTAGGTATACATGTATTAGTCATATTTAAGTCTACGCAATTCAAGTGATTCACCATGCAAAACAAACAATCTCTCAGAACAGTTATTATTAACATCTATGTTTAACAGCTCAAGCTTAATAGACCTTTAGTAAACTTCTTTTATCATATCATTCTAGGTCTATTTCGGCTTTACTGTAATAAGATTATAAGTTAGAACAATATTCTAGTATAGGCCTATCAAAAACAGTAAAGGCTTTAAATAGCGAGTTTATCTTTTAAGGGGTCTAAAGCAGAAACGTAATTTCATCAACTTATAGTGTATATATAGATCTAATAGGCTGCCACATTCGCGGCACATTGGAAACGTGCGATTAATCAGTCTAACACGGTACGCTTGATTTATTTCTCTACAAATATCATCTGCCATAATTGAAAATAAATTGAATAATAGAGATCTTAATTGTCGCAGCCTATTTAATGTAATTTTACTGATGGTATTCTCTCTTTCTCTCTCTCTCTCTCTCTCATTGCGCTGTCTCCTAGTAGCTCCATGGTATATAACCCATCCGATTTTCTTTGTCATCCGCTATCCTCTTCATGTCCACATATGAGTGGATCTTTAAATCATTTGACATTCTCAATTTCACAATCTCAGGCTGCCTCTGCTTCTCTTCCTTCTAAACTGCCTTCAATGACCTTTTCAAAAAGCTAATGTTAAAGTCTGTTTCCTAACTCGAAAGCGCGGTCAGTTACGAGCGAGCCCAGGATTTGAAACCCGCACCTAGGCCTACTGATCCGGGATCGATTATCTTACAGATACCGCCAGTAGCAAAGAATCTCCCTTAGACTTTCTTAGATTATCCCCCTCAGAATCCTCTTTACAACCCCTTAGATCATTGCGTAACCACCGGGGGGACAGAGGTGACACGCCCCCCAGAATTTCGAGTGAGGAGGACACGCATGTAAATGTCCCCCAAGAATTTGGGTTCAAACATATATACATGTATACTTGATTTGAGAAATATGGCGCATTTTCAATATCGCTTAAAAACTGTTTAAGTATTACTAGTTATTGAGCAGTGCTATAGAGCAGTAAATTGATATGCTTCCATTACATTTGTTAATGGAATCTGTAGTTGTATATTGTATGCGGAGGGGCCGGTCGCCGATGTTAGTCGAGGGTGACAAAACATAGAAGAGTGCCAACCAGCTGGGCTAAGCGGCTGGATAAAATGATATAGGTCCATCTACAGGCTGCTGCTGTTTTCCTAGCGAAGTCAACTTATCAACCATTGAACGGAGGAACAGAAAAACCTCCTCCTCAATAATTCCTTTCATCATTAACTAGTTTTCTAGACTTAAATGGGAATTTGCAACATTTTGGAACTTCCTTTTGCTCAGCGACTTGAAGTTGTCTCAATTGTGTTCGATGTTGTCATGGACGACAGTAGCACTCTATGTGTTGTTATGTTAAACAGCATAAAGAAAACAGTTCAACTTTACCAGTACGAAATTTTTCAGATGGGCCTAATTGTGTCCCCTCCCCAGATTTTAGCACGCGGTTACACCTATGCCTTAGATAGTAAACTATCCTCCTTAGTATTTTAGTAGACCTATACTATACCCACTGCCTTAGAACCAGTGATGGGAGAGACAAGACCTGTCTCAAGACAGTATGTTACTGCCTTGGTCTTGGTCTTGCGGGTCACTGTCTTGGTCTTCGTCTTGCAAATACAATCTTGGTCTTTCAAGACCAAGATAATACTGCATCATGCGATTTACTGCATAATGTGATTTACTGCATCGTGTGATTTACTGCATCATGTGATTTACTGCATCGTGTGATTTACTGCATCAGGTGATTTACTCCATCAGGTGATTTACTGCATCGGGTGATTTACTGCATAATGTGATTTACTTCATCAGGTGATTTACTGCATCAGGTGATTTTCTGCATTAGGTGATTTACTGCATCAGGTGATTTACTTCATCAGGAGATTTTCTGCATTAGGTGATTTACTACATCATGTGATTTACTACATCATGTGATTTACTACATCAGGTTAGGAACACTGTTCAAATTGCAGTGAGGCCGGTATATTAAGGTGTCCTTTTTTCCTGTTTTAGACATACTTTCAAATGAAACTAAATGCAATTTGACAGTATTGGGTTGAGAAACCATTTTGGGGTTTTATATCAAAAAGTAGTTTTACGACACAAAACACTATTCTGTATATTATTTTGTCTCGAGTAACTATCACTGATTATATAGAGTGTTTTCTAAAGAGCTAGACTCTTACTCGCATGAATTGTTAATTTTGTTTTAATTTTTATTCAATATTTTATCTGACAGTTGATGGGCTATACATTTAATGAAGAAAATAAATAAATAGATAGCTAATCAGTTTAACAAAAAGGGCAATTTCTTGTTTAAACTAATCTTCTAATTCATCTTCAATTATGTACTTCTACATATAGGTTAGGTTTCACTATGTGTTAGGAAAACCTTTATGCAGATTTTTACGAAAACCCAATAGATTAGAATTGGTAAGGATTGGGCTCAATTTGACCATAACAAGTACAACGAAATGTTGTAACATTTCCTTATTGTATGTGGAATTTATAATAAAAGAGCACTTAGTTGTCGGTGCTGAGTAAGTGGCATAATTGGATATATTTTTATCTGCAGATTAGTAGGTTCGGGATTCAAATTTAGCAATCTCCCGTTATTGGCGTGTTATCGAGATGTTACAGACTTGCTTAGGCCTTTAACCCTCATGTTGCTAGCTCAAACATCGATAAATAAATAATATACCTGTAAAGTGCATTGGCTTACTCTGTTCTTACACTTACCTAATGTTTTTCAATAACATGACTTAACTTCATAATAGCTCGTGAAATAATCGATTTTTTAATAATCTCAAACGCATGCTAAATTTGCTACGAATATAAATGAAGTTTGTCATACATTATAAATCTTAATTAAATATCCAAAATAAAGGTAACAAATTTAGAAAGCGTAATGCAGCATATTTGCAGCATATCATATTTTTCAAATATTCTCATTTTTATTAGTTATATCTGACATGACTTTAATTAATGCTTTTTCCATGCCGTATGGTTCACAATATTGGCTTAGATTGGAGCACAATATTCCCGAGTTGAGGTTTGTACCCAGGTCTCTCGATTTCGAGTTAAACATTCTAACAATATGTAAACATTGCGATCAATTTTAATTAACCCACAACCACAGCATAAACAATTTCAAATACATTACAAGACAAAATACATGTACATTGAGCGGAGAATATAATACGTAGAATATAATACAAATGTAATATTTTCCAAAATGACAAAGTTAAAATGCAAATCATTGTAATATGATAAAACTAAAGTACAACAAATTATAATACAATACAATTCATGTGCATTTTACTCAATTGAAACACAACTCAAGCGTAACTCAATGGTAGTACAACGGAAGCTTTGGACTCATATTAGTTGCTGAGAATGAGGATAATCCCTGTCATATCATCAGTCCTCACGTGACGTGATAGGCTAAGTCTTTAGCTGCGGGATCCGAATGCGATAGGCTCCAATCTAACTGGGCACACCTCTTCAGAATGTCCAAATAGCGTAGGGGTAACGTCGTGAAGTTTTAAATGACAGATCCTGATGCGAATGGAATTCTCGTGGGTTCGAATCGCAGCCGCGCTGATATGAGAGTAAAATCTCGGACATTCACTGGACTGGTTCCACGGAAAATGGCATAAATTGCCCAAAGGTTTAAAAATGTGGTTTTAAAAGTAATAGATATCAACACAATTGATCGTTTCACTATATTGCGGGTTTACTGTTTTCTTGATGAAATATTTCAGCAATGTTAAATTGTAATGTTTCTAAATATTTCGTTTATTTGTTTATTTGTTCATCGCAGCACAGATTATACAAACAATAGGAACGTGCATGTACAGGTAGTTAGATATATCTTCGATATCAATAATGTCATAGTTATATCAACGATATATATTTGTAAATCGTTCGTTAACAATAATTCACGAACATCATTAAATACCGTGGCATGCTGATTAATTAAAACTTCTTTGCAGTATAATTCAGCTTCACTATAATTATTTAAGGCACAAGCGCAGAAAACAAATGTAAAAAAAACCATGTAATTAAATCACAAGAAAATCACAACTGTTTAAATCAGAAGAAAAGCACAAATATGCAAGTGTAGAAAATCGAACTGCACCGAGTATCTAGGAATAGGCACAGAGTATCTAGAATTTAACTCAAATATTACAACAATTTAGATAGATTTATAAAAGCATATTATGCTATTAAATCACTAAATACATTTGCAAATAATATCTATAAGCAAATCTTGATCAAAATCGTCTCATGAACAATAAAGAATTATGTTCGAAAGTGACAAAACAGTTTTGTTGGCAATCTGGATTCCCAGAATGAATACAAAATTGTTACTTGATCCTATCATTAACTTGAGCTCTCTAGTCTCTAGCGAAAGTGCCTTGATATAATATTTTCAAAGAACATTATTCTAGAAACGTCCCCGACAGCTCATTCGAATCAGGAACGGGACTTTATATCCACTATAACTTGATGAGGTACAAAGTGAGAGTGAGACGCTCACTTCTCTCTTAGTGCACTGCCTACTGGCAGATCCATGGTATAGTGCGACGCTATAGAATGCCAATTTTGAACCGATACTTCAGCGCTAGCACTTTACCTTTCGTTAAACATAACATTAGACACTAACTGAGTCAAATATCAGAGACAGACATCAAGACCCTTAAAAAGTGCTAAAGTTATAACTTAGATCTCATTTATGTTAAACTTGGCATGGTTAACTGTTCTTGTGAAAAGGTGACTTTATAACGATTTGCTCATAGTTGCTTATATTAGATAATGAAATGTTTTATATATACAAAATATAAACATATTGCGGACACTAACGTTTTATCATAATTATATGCGTACAATTGTACACGCGAATATGACATATCGGCATAGCATAATACATCATCATTATTAAAAGTATTATTAATTCGCAACAGTCTTAATATACACACAGCTTCGATCATGCAGGTCTCAAGCAGTCATCATAGTCGACTTGGGTTTCATTGCAGCACCAATAATGTTGAATAATGTTGAAAGACAACAGTTACAGATATCCAGAGTTACCCTGTCCGTTGACGTTCATCTCATGCTTGTTTTGCATGCAGTGAGGATTTGGGAAGTTGACCCCTGTCAACATTTGTGCTGGGTTATATGCCAAATTGGAATAAGAGCTAGATGCCCTCATACCAGCTTGCGGAGTATTTCGGGGAGTTGGACTACCTAACTGGTAATAATTGGCATGGTAACCAGTGGAGCCATTGAATCCAGTGATACCATTTGCTTGAAAACCATTTCTTTGGTAACCTTGAGAACGATTGAATCCAGTCATACAATTTGCTTGAAAACCATTTCCTTGGTAACCTTGAGAACGATTGAATCCAGTCATACAATTTGCTTGAAAACAATTTCCTTGGTAACCTGGAGAACCATTGAATCCAGGCATACCATTTCTTTGAAAACCATTTCCTTGGTAACCTGGAATGACATTGAATCCAGTCGTACCAGTTGTTTGAAACCTATTTTCTGCCATCGATCCATGATAAGCAGGGCATGAGGTAGGCAAGTTCTGAGAAGTGGTCATAGACTGCGGCGGCGGTGGTGGATAGTAGTTAGCAGACGTCTGACAATTGTGACCAGAAGAGGATGGGCCATACGAAGACTGGGAAGGCATAACACCTGATGCAGTTGAATTACCGTAGTCCCAACAGTTCAGATCACTGAGATCGTTGAGGTTGATTGTACTCATAGCAGATGGATTATGGCATTGAGTACTTGGACTAGATCCGTTCATTGATCCAGGGCTGGTTTCATTGTAGAAGTTTAGCTCTGACTTGCATCGAGGGTCGTTAATACTGGAATTCGTCTGATAACGTGGAGATTCGTATGTGGTCCAAATATCATCGGTAGCGGCTTGTGGTACATGAGGTGGCACCGGGATGAATTGAGCATTATATGTACTGGGTCCGGTAAATGCCTGCGAGTCTGCATTGGCTAGATTTTCCGAGCTAGATGGCTTTGGAGCCAGAAGTTGGCCTTGGGCCAATACAGAACTTCTAGGAGCCCCTCGCACTGGCATAGAGGCTGAGGTAATGACGGGCGCAATGTTTTGCGTAGTGGTTGTTTGAGTAGTAATGTTTGTTGGGTTTCCGAGAAAATTTCTTGACATCATCGCTGTGGAGTTCTGAGCAGTCTGGATAGTACTGGGGTAACTGACTGGCGGCATTTGGTTGAGTTGATCGTTAGGCACAGCTACTGCATTGCGTGGAGTCCTAACGGCTCTGGCTGGTTTGACTTGTGGTCCACAGTAAGCCAAAATCATTTCCGCCTAAAACATAAAATATTGCAAATGTAGAATATTGTGAAACATTTATGTCATATAATTATGGCAAACTCTAAGACAACGAACACTATAAACAATATTTCATACTATTAAATACTTCAATAAACTATATTATTTTATGAAATTATTTACTAATTAATTCAAGAATTTTAAAGGTTGCAGTTAGATTACGTTCGCTTAATGTTGATTTGATTTTTTCACTTTTGATATTTAATAAGGCACACTTTGTAAATTATTGGGGTTTATATAAAATAATGCATTAAATAATAATTAGCTAATAATATATCACTGAAGTTAAACGACTCAGAGGTATCTGCTAACGATGAATACATGTATTCTAGGATTAATGAGTAGGTCTTAAGAAATTACTAACCATTTGTCGGAGTTTTTCGTAGTTTTTCGGCAACTTATCTTCAAGATCAAAGCAATACTGCACGAATATGTCCAGGTCAAGAAACCAGTAATGTCCTTTGCTTTGACTGCTCCGTCTCGTAAGCGTTCTGTATATAAAGCATTTAGTTGCCAAAATATGTCTCACATTCTTCTTCCAGTCCTTTTTATCCATAGTGTATTTACAATTTTTGCAGTTTTCAACGACGTATTTGTACAGATCGAGTACACCCAAACATTGTTCATCATGATGTAATAAGGCATTAATGACCAACACCGTCATTAATTCCTTTTCGGATTCAGTGTTGATGCCGTTAGCTCCTTGAGCAACAATAGCTCCTGCAGAACCTGATGAGCCCGGTGCCTGGGCTACAGAATTTACTGGTAACCCAGATGTTCCTTGTACCGGATCCATTAGACCCAATGAAGCCATCCCAGATATGATTGGTTGCAAAGTAGCAACAGGTGGCACCGATGCTGCGGGCAGTGGTGCAACTGATGCTACTGGTGCTACTGCACGCATCAGATGCGGCGCATTTGCCCAAGCTGGAGCCCCTGTCGGTGCCGGTGTCGGTGCACTTACTCCTGTCACAGATGCCACTGCCTGGAGATCAGATGACTGTGGAGGGATAGTTGCCGATAAATCCGGCATGGAAATGAAAGCAGGTACATTCGTTGTGTGATTCTGAGACATGGTGACCCTGAAATATATAAATCAGCTGTGCATATACATACATATACGTAGTACGTTGCAAAATAGAAGCAATTAAATGCTATTTACATTCTATTGCATAGGGCCTAAGTGTTGTTAGTGTTTAGTACAAATGCAAAATAGAAGTGTCGAATTTTTCAACTAGGTAAAACAATAAAACAGAAACAATTAATAAATTATTTATTCGTCCATTTAAAATAAAACACAATTTCACTTATTCTGTTCCAGCACGTGGCTAAGGTGTATATTCCTACTAGTACGTTAATTTAGCTACCAGTACTAACTCTCCGTAGATAACAAAATGACTAGTAGCAAAGACTAATTATTCGTCAAAACCTAACGCAAACTCTAGCTTAGAAGATTGCGGCTCAGAGATATTTTCTCCTTGCCTTCTAAGTTATTGATAAGTCGCAATCTACGATACGTACGGATAACCTTCAATCTATTCATTAGTGATCAGGAACCCTTAGGGCAAAGTGCAAAATTATTATTATGATAGCCTACTACATATGGCCCCCATTATCCAAAATTTCTTAATGGTTAAATATTGACTGCTGATATGGTATCGAGTAGGAAAGTGACGTCAAATGTTGCATTTTTAAATTTGGTAAAAAAACAAAATTTTTGTAGGTTTTTTAAATTTTGTCAATAGAAACATTGAAATTTAAAAATTATGATCTTAGTTTGCCGTGTTCAGGTCAAAGGCGGATACTCGCAGTTTGCTGCAACTGTTTAAAGAGGCGAGTTAGCAGGCCCTGCTTAGTCGCCTCCTACGACATGTTCCTGATGTCGACAAGCAGTTTTTGCTTAGTCGCCTTCTGTGACATGTTTCTGTTATCGATATGGAGGTCCTGCTTGACTTTCGAGCCGACTTATCAGTAACTGCTTATTCATCTCTGATTACACTTACAACAAACCGAGTTCAGAGGGCAAAGGGAAACTTCCTCAGACGTCTTATTCGAGCAAGATATCGCCTACATTAAAGTCTCAAAATGTGTTAAGGCATAGATTTTTGATAAGATCATTTGAATGATCGGTGAAGTGATCCTATTTGCACAATATGAACATAAACAACATGAACATTGCAAAACTATTAGTAAATGGAGCTGTAGAAGACGCTCTCGTTTCATTTTAGTAATCATGTTTTTACAATTTTTGATACGCTTTTGTAATTTTACGAACTAAATGATTATGTATATGTTAAATGATCACTTTATATCTGCATAATTATTAACACCGCTTGCTTTATAACCCTCATTTAGTTACAGAATTTCTTCTGAGGGTCCTTGTAAGTGCTTTGGTGCCTAAGGTTTACTCTGTCTTATCTATTTCATGTCGCATTAATATATACATGTGATTTTATTGTGCAAGAGTTAAGAGGTCAAAGAGTAACTACCTCAGACGTCTTATTCGATCAAAATATCGCCTACATTAAAGTTTCGAAATGTGTTAAAGCATACATTTTTGATAGGATTAATTGAATGATCCTATGATCGTGAAGTGATCCTATGGCACAATATGAATATCAGCAAAACTATTAGTAATTAGTATTAGCGGCAAGACAAACTCATTAAATTAAATTAAATATCTTGAATTTGCCGTCCTGCAGAATATCAGATATAGAGTGCAAACTATAGTGCACGTTACCAAGTAACTTTTAATAATATGGTTTAAACCAACCTGTAGGTGAATTGAAGTTGATCTTCAGGTTTCTAGTAGATTCTGCTGTTATCCAGATAGTTTTACTTAATATTTACCATAGAAAATTTAATGCTATATCCAGCTAAAACTTAGGTTATCCAAGACTTCTAGTAGAACTTACATGTAGAAGGACTTTACTATTAATACGCTTTTTACGACTTTACAATTAATGAAACGAAGCTGTGCAAATTTAGACTAGTACACTAAGCATCTGAGATTTGAATGATGCTGAATGTGGGAAATCTCAGGAATTTATACCCAAGTCCAAGACTGATTCTAGGCTGACACTTCTCTTCCTAATGTGCCACTGGAATCCTGGCCTTCCCCCAGCCTGAATTCAACTGTTCATTTGATATGAACTCGAGTAATTATGTGTAGTAATTATACGCCAAGCCACATATTGGCTTAACCGCTTCTAAATACCCCCCCCCCCCTTCCTCACATCCGTACAATACTTGGGAATCGTTGGAAAACAGTTACTTAACTGTTTTCTACTCCCTATGATTCCTAAGTATCGTACGGGGGTGGGATTAGAAGGGGGGAGAGGGGTGCATTTAGTGAATTACCGATATCCAGAAATGATAATGCAAGCTCTGAAAAGCCGCATATTACTGTAAATTTATATTTAATTGTTGAAGCTTGCTATAGATAAATCTTAAATTAAAAATGAATTTAATTTGTTGCGTTATAGGCACAATAGCTTATATCGATTAAGGAATTAAGAATATTGATAATCAGATTATTGAATATATTTTCGTTTAATCTGAATTGTGTTGATTGAATGGAAGGGCAAGCGTAGTTACATTTTAAAAGTAATTATCTAAAGATACAATGGAAATCTTTATGCTAAACTTTGGGCAACATCCAGGAGTTGCAAGCAAAAATGTAAAAGTTAAATAATTAATGAATTAGTAGATGTAAAATGGACTAATGTACGTTTATTGTTTATTTAAGTGTCAATCTTTATAAAGATCGTGGGATCAAATAAATTTCAAAGCGCTGTTGCGCCAAACCGTTTATTTTAGACTAGACTATATATATTTTAATAAAACTAATTTCGTAAAATGCCTTTACATAGTAGGCCCTACCTTTGACATATCAAGATTGTTATTTAAAGTTCAGGTGACTAGCTTCATTTTGACCTTAGTTATATTTAATGATATTTCAATTTTTTTAATTTCAGTATCATTTGTAAGGTTAATTCATGAAAGCAGTAAACGTTTACAAAGTGTACATATATAGTCCTTAACGGTGACAATTTGATGTGCATTTATTTTTGCCATTAGCATATGATTATATTAACAATCTTTTTACTTTGCAAGTCGCATTATCGTTAATTTGCAAATATTTTTGCAGATTCTCACAAAGAGCCTAAAATTTATTTAATTACGCACAATCATTTAATATTGTGACAAATTCAGCGTCCTAATCCATCACAAAATCCAAAAATAGTTGTGGATTAAGCCATTCACACCGAACAACGATGGACCTTGAATCGGTCGATACGCTCAATCCGATGCGGCAGATTCAACCAAGAAAGTCTCTACTACAAATGATATGAGTAGTTATCGTATCCGGAATCCTCCTGGTCAGAGCTGAAGGTGACAGCTGTAAATCCCGTACAGGTGCTCCGAGCATCGCATTGAGTGTCCGAATCCAGGGTGGATCTCACGGTGCTGGGCACTGGACCTCTTCCGTCCTGCCTCGAATCCTTTCCGGTGTTCTCCTCTGTCCAAGAAAGCGAAGTAAATTAGAATATAAAGCATTAATTACCAAAATAATTAATTAATCATAATTCTTTAATAAAATTATAGCAATTTTCCCGTGTTGTGTCCGGGTTATTTGGAGAAATGACCAACCGGAAAATGCACGTGTCGCAGAAGGCGACTAAAGCACCAATATACATACCAACGTCAGAATGGGCACTCGGTTGGTGAGCGCCTAGGCTTCAGAAATTGCTACAAAAATTTAAACGTATAGAAAAGTCTCAAATAGAGGATCGACTGATGATAAAGCTAACAAAATCTAGTAAAGCTAAGGTTAACGTCAGTTTCCTCACTCGAAAGCGATGTCAGTGACGGGCGAGCCCAGGATTTGAACCCGCATCAACTGATCCGTGGTCGAGTATCTTACCGACTTCGCCACTGGCTCCAGCCAGTGATATGATGTAGGGCTGAGAGGTTTTGAGACTATTCGTATCCCGACCCTAATTAAGCTGGGATTCAAGGGAATATGATGATGATGATGATAAAAATAACTATAGCAATTCAGAAGTCTTTACGTAGACCAACACGTAAACCTCTATTCCACCAGTACCTTTCCTCAGACTGAACTTGCGGATTTTGGCTTGCACCGTCTTTTGACCCCACACTCTGCTCATCGGATTGGATTTGGTACAAAAGTGCTCAATATTGTCATGGACGACACTAGCACTCTAATTCTGTTGTTGTTAATGTAGAATAGATGCAATTTATACGGCTTACAGCATACAGTAGCTATATAGCTATAGTTCTAAATGGTTTTATACAGCAATAGTTCCATATAGTTAGAGAGCAATTATAATTCATTTATTGTAATATAGCAATTTTTCAACTCAATATTGTAAGAACATCATCGACATCATTCGTGGACGAGAAAACGAACGTCAAAACTTTATTTTATTTCTATATTCCGATTGTAATGTAGACTCTGGCAGCTCACTCGGCTGATGGCGAGAAGACAATGGTAAACTACTCAACGATAGAATTCTAATCTCACAGTCTCTCTGGCAGCATCACTAAGTTTTTTAATACGACGAAATGGACGTTTATCTTTATTTCATTAGTTTACAATGTTGTTCCATATATTATCAGCGCAAATGATATCATAGCAATGGATAACAATTTCACCCATGTGGTATTGACCGGATTGTTGAAGAATAGACCAACCGTGGACTCAATGTATTGTAAAAGACGACAAAGCATTAACTTCTAAAAATGCGACAAAGTTCTAAGTTCCAATCTAACCTCGGAAAGGGCGCTCGGTTGGTGGACGCCTAGGCTCCAGAAATTGCTACAAATTGTCTAATCCCGATCCTAGTTAAACTGAGATTAAAGGGAAGATGATGATGATGATAATGACGATATGATGATGATGATTATGATTATGATGATAATTATGATATCAATGCATTGGATAAAATCAATGCCTATTTCTAAATAATTCTACCAAATGTGAAACTAGAAAGTCACCTTTGATTATTTCAATAGCTTCATCGACGGTACCCGCGTATCGGAAATATTTGTTATCCGCCTTTAGAAATATCTTCAAGATCTTCTCCTAACATATTAGTAAAGAAGCATTCTAAATACAATATTAGAAATTATAAATCTAAGAAAGATTATAAAATTATAAAATTCCATTTCAAGTGGTCTACAGCTATCACTAGGTCAATTTCGCATTTCATGTAATCTTATCAAATAACAGAGTCAAGACAGAAATTTTTGTGAGAAATTGTTTCTAATTAGATCGACGGTTTACAATGCAACTTATGATTTAAATTGCTACCATAGGAAGGAAGGCAATTCAAATTGCCATTGAAACAATCAAAATATTTTTTCATTTTTTTTATTGGCGGGCCTAACGGGGGGCCGGGCCCCCTGGATACGCCACTGAGGCAATGAGAAGTCTATAGGCCTACATTCATGCTTATGTTTGTATTAGCTTATTGCTACATTATATGGTTATATCATCATTAGAGTTTTCTCTTCTATTAGTTAAATATTTTTTCATCAAATACACATGGTATTTTACATATTGTAGTTTCCAGCATTCACAATTTTAAAGCTACTTCTTGTCGATATATATTTTGAGTTGATACGTCAAACCAAGCCCTAGAACTTATTAAATATTTTGTTACACAATGGAAAATAAACGTCATAATTTGCGGCATAGCTTGATGTTAAGTATGCTGCAAGCCACTTCAGGTGAGGCTTATACTCAATGATAAAGAGATAAGATGGTAAATAATAGAATATAAAAATCATTCAGAGTAATTTTATGCTCAATGCTTTACTTTTAATAATTCGTGATTATTACTGCATGGTAATAGTAATTGCATTAACTTACTCTTAGCTTGCACACAATTATAGTTCGATGTTGATACTGAAAATCCTCTGCAAGCTCGAAAACTCCCTGCAGAAAAACACAGACATCTTATACGTAATGGGCCTATACCATCACAGCTTGTGGATGCTATAATGTTGTTGAAAAAAAAATCAGAACCTAACATTCATCGAAATTAACTTAATGTCGAAATTAATAGAAATTTATGTCCCAATCAATTAATAATCGTCGGTTCAATAGCCTCACTGGATGGAGCCAGTGGCGATGTCGGTTAGATAATCGACCGCGGAACAGTTTGTAGGGGTTCAAATCCTGGGCTCAAATCATCCACTCACAGAACAGGTCCTATCCAGCTCTTCTGTTGAATTCTTAACATATTTATAGAAATTAACTGATTCTTAATTCATGTTTCAATTATATCACAATATGTAAAATGTCGTGGTTTGAAATAAATATAAACCTGTACCTGAACTGTCGTATAGTCGACGTTTGAAATGTGTCTGAAATCCAGAATAACTGATCTTGCTTCTGTGGTAGTCTTCTCTGTATGTAAAGGATTAACAACAATAGAATTAAAGTGCTACTGTCGTCCATGACAACATTGAGAATAACATTAATTAGAAATAAGTTAAATTAGAAATGTATTTGAAGACGACAGAGAGGAGTGGAGAAGGTTATTCGTGTCCCGATTTCACTGTATCTGATTCACAATATTAATTTCTGTCAAAGTCTTTAAAATAAAATTTATGATGTACAAATCCAGTTAAGTCAAATAAAGCTGCATAACGTAAACCGTACGCTAGCTAGAAGTGGTTATAGAAAGGAGAATGGAAGGAATCAGAAGCAAATGCAGACCGATGTTAGGAATTTTACATGATTAAAAGATCCACTCATGTGAAGATGAAGAGGAAACAAAAGACAAAAGAGAGATGGCGTTATTTGGGATTAACCTGCCAGTTGTCAGTAGGCCTACACTAAGGCCAGTGGTCAGTAGGCCTACACTAAGGCTAAAGGTCAGTAGGTCAACACTAAGGCTAGTGGTCAGTAGGCCTACACTAAGGCTAGTGGTCAGTAGGTCTACACTAAGGCTAGTTGTCAGTAGGCCTACACTGTAGGCGTACGCAGAGTAAGCCTACCCAGTAGGCCTACACTAAGAGAGAGAATGCAAACCAACTGGTTTACGTTAGAAAGTCTGAGTGGGAGAGGGTTAGGTAGTCTACGAATACACCGTGAGGTCATTGACATTGGCTACAGTTGAAGAAACTGACGTCGAAATTGACTTTGGCTCTCTATGATGATCGTTGAAATCTTACTTGAGACGAGTCCAACAGCAGCGGCGATGTGAGATTTGAAATAGTCAACGCTTGGAAAAGTCAATCCCTGATCCAGTGTCAGCAGGGCGCAGTCAGTCAACGAGTGATACTGCGCAGAAAAATCAATTAATAATTAATATTAACATCATCATCATCATCATCGTCATCGTCATCGTCGTCGTCGTCGTCGTCATCGTCATCATCATCATCAGCATCACATGAATCCCAGTTTAACTAGGGTCGTGATACGAATCAAATCCACTCTGTCCTACATCATATCATCCATTAGTCAATCCCCTATTTGAGACTATTCTATTCGTTTAAATTTTTGTAGCAATTTCTGGAGTCTAGGCGCTCACCAACCGAATGCCCTTTCTGACGTTGCTGTGGATCTTAGTGGTTTTGTCACCTTCTACGACACATGCAGTCACCGGTTGGCAAATTATTCAAACAACCCGGACACAACACGGGGAAAATAAGTAACATTAACAAGAGAATACAATAATGTTTAGTACTAATGGATTCAAGATCCAACAGGAATACTCAGAAGAAGCTGCAATATGACGTGGAGTAAGGCAATGTTGTACCATTTCGATGATCAATATGTTTAATGTGTGATGTTTAATATGTACGCAGAAGCAATGATGGAGGAGGCCATGGAACACATTGAAGGAGTAAAAGTAAGTGTTTGTGAGATCAACGAATGGTAGCGGAAAGTGAGACTGAAATGCAGAATACAAAGGGTAGTGCGAACAATAAGGCATTGAAATACGGTATGAAGATTAACATCAAAAGGACAAAAGTGACGAAAGAAGAGTGGAGGCGTTATATGACATAGGCTAGCTAGTTGACAGTGCATTTAGAGAAAAGGAGAGTATTTTCTGCTCGTTATGGTAATAAAAATAAACAATAAAGAAACCATTATATAATGTTTGTTATATTCTTGAGGAAATCGTTCAACATTGTGTTAACTCATTATTGAAGAAATGAAAAATGATAATAATGCTACGAGACTAGCCGATGGAAATTGTGTCAACCATGTGCTAAAAGTAATTAGCAAGGTTACTCAATTTAAGAGAAAAGAATCCAATATAAAGATAAATATAAAAATATCAACCAACTTATCGCACAGATTAAAGCGTAGTTTATAATTGTCTTAATTAATAATTAGTAATTAATAATATTAATAGGCCTATTAATATTAATATTATTCATAATAATAATAATTAATAATCATAATAATTAAAAGTGACAATTAATAATTGTCACTTTTTGACGACGTCGGTACGATACTCTACCGCGGATCAGTATGTGAGGGGTTCAAATCCTGAGCTCGCCGTCACTGACATCGCTTTCGAGTGAGGAAACTGACGTTAACATTAGCTTTACCAGCTTTTCAATAAAAAATCTCATAGATGTTTTAAACTCTATGGAGAACAACAGATAGACTGACTGACCCTTATCTTTGGTCTCGAAGCAGGGTACAATATAATGCAGAGAGAGAAGATAATGCCGACAAACAAACCCGTCTGAAATAAAAATAATGATGCAAAATTGAAATTAACGAAAAATTCCAAATTGTATCCGTTGGATGTTCGAATATAGCTGACCTGCCTAATGAGAAGAGTCAAAGAAGAGTTGACACTGACATCGCTTTCGAGTGAGGAAATTGACGTTAACATTAGCCTTTTTACTATCTGATCTAAAGCAATCAATGGCCAATTATATTATGAATTACATGTAGTTTTGATAGGGTAAATTTTTAAACTCTACGTTTCATACGCGAAATTTCTAAATCAATGCAAATCCTCTAGCTTATTTTTTTCTACTTAAACTAGATAAAGATTTGGCTAAAAGTCAAATTTTTACCTAGTCGGCTTTGTATCTTTTGCGTAAACAGACGTTAAAGATATTTTGTAGGTTTCTTTATCCTACCAAAATATGCCTAAGACAAAATAATTTTTTAAGTTCAAAGATTCTGTAGTGACTATAGTAGCAACTTAAATTACAGTAGCAACCCAAAATGCTTCTAAATGTCACGATGCCATTTATAAAAGAGATATCACAAAATTCAACTTTAAATTAAATTTCACGCCAATCTATACTACGTAACTATCTGGGATTGACAATGAAAGATACTATTTAACTGTAAATGAAAAGGTTAACTTTAGATTCTCAACAATGACACCAGTCTTTTGAATTGATTAACCTATATCATGAAGAGCATAATATAATTTTCATAAAAACAAATTTAAAAAAATACCCAACATTGCTATAGGCCAAAAACATGACCATTTAGCCACTATATAATAAAGGTATATAATACAGTAAGAAGAGTTATATAAAATATAGGAATATTATAATATACATACTGTATATATAATATTTCCTATATTATATATATAAGAGTTATATATAATATAGGAAGAAGAGTTGGATAGGACACAATCTATAGGGTGAAAGTCAACTAAAAGAGGTCATAGACGGTAGGATGGAAGGCAAAAGAGGCAGAGGCACGACGAGATTAGGTATGTTAGATGATTTAAATGATCAAACGTGGACATGAAGAGGAAAGCGGAAGACAGAGAAGAGTGGAGGCGTTATATACCATTGACCTGCCAGTAGGCAGTGCAATAAGAGAGAGAGAGAGAGAAAGAGAGAGAGATATAATAAAGATACCTGAATGCTAAATGCCAACGAGAGGATGAAAGTCAGTAACCACGGTATTAGATCGAGTTCTAAAACAAAATGCATTTAGGTAAGTTACGTTTTTATTATTTACGTCGGATTTGCATCCTGAGACGTCCCTGATAATGTTGCAAGACTTTGAGTCAGACGCTATTTCATTACCTGGATATTCCGAAGTTCATATGTTCTCAAGATGCAGTGTTCGCTATTTAATTAGTACTAATATTTGTAATATTTACAACACAATTAATTTGATAGTTAATTAAAATTGTCAATTTCTCAAAGCGTAATTGATGATATAAAAGTATTATATTTAATAGAAAAATAGTAACAGTACAGATTTGTTACTGTCAGGGAAAATAGCTTTCAGAATATAAGTATTAGTCACTTATTACGGTAGTAAATCGATAAGTTGTCTTGCTGTAGATCAAAAGGTGCAGGATTCAAATGCATCTTCATTTACTGACATGCGTTAGAGACAGCAAACTGACATTAAGTTCAGCTGTAATTTTAGGCTTAATCCACTTTGAAGAAACTTCATATTATTTGAATATAGAAATATTAGTATAAGAGCTGATAAAGCTAATGTTAACGTCAGTTTCCTCACTCGAAATAGATGTCAGTGACGGGCGAGCCCAGAAATTGAACCACGCATCAAGTATCAAGGTCCGCAAGCAGTTACCTGAGCTAAGTCACCAAAGATGAGCTACAAATTTACGAAAAACTATAGATAAGAAATCCTACGTAAACCTGGAATGCAATATAGACTTTATTTCACCAATGCGTGGTAGATACAAACAAAAGAGTAAAAAAGTAAAAAAGAAATAAATAGTAGGCCACAAGCAATGCGAGTATAACAACTATTCTAGAGTAGATTACTGCAATTACTTTTAACGTTCCAGATGTCGACAAGTAGAGTGAGATCAATGAGATCCATTAGAGACATGATGATAATGGCTGCCAGTGCTGAGTTAGGAATGTACTGGAGCAGAGGCGTGAGAAATGCCAACGTAAGCAAAACAATCGTTCCTGAATTACATGGAAAAACAGATAATTATCCATGCATTTAATACACTTATGAATTACTATTCGTTACTGTATGTAATACGTACTAGAGATGGGAATTTTATGAATTTCCAGAGTTCGGTTTGTTGAAAATGAAAGTTCGGCCCGGTTCGGGTTCGGTTAGCAGTTGACAATTTGAGAGTTCGGTTCGGCTCTTTGAAAATGAAAGTTCGGTTCGGTTCGGGTTCGGTTCTAACAAGGGTTCGGGTTCGGCTTGCTTTCCAACTCGCAAGAGTTCGATTCGAGCTCGAAATGGTTTGGTTTGGATAATGTTGCGATTGTTTAACTTTACTTTTAATAATCATGGTTATGACAAACACGTTTAAAATGGTTTATGGTAAATATGCTTAAAAATTCATTAAGTCATAATAGCTGCCACATTTTTTCACCTGGATAAAAATATGACAGAGAAAAAAGGAGAGAAGTGGTATTTATTCCTGTACATTTCTTAAAATTTTGTTAGTTGACCAACAAATGTTCATAATATAGATAATTAGCTTTATTATTGTATCTGAACTATTTTACCTGATTATGACGAGCAAATAGAATGCTTATCAATTTTTCCATTTTTATTGTCACTATAGGCCTATACTTAGATACGTTTATAATTAAGTGGAAATGTCTTGGCTAAATTTCGATCCAATATTTCATAGATAAAGTGTAATTTAGTAACATAAAAATGTCAAATAAAGAAGATTTGGTAAACAAGTGTACTTCCATAGAAAAATGATCATAATATACACCGTTGCTATCAACTGACCAGTAATAAGCTTCATAATTTACCTTAGGATTTCAAATTTGAAACTCTCAGATCAATTATAAAGTTACAAAAACAGTTATGAAATTATTGCATTGCTATGGTGCAAAATTATTTACTCCAGATAGTCTTAACACATATAGAATGTCATATATAATTATTTGTAAATCTGGCTGCAAAAATATTAAGGTAGCACACTAAAATTAGAAAAAATTCATAATATTAATTTAACAAGAATACATCCACCTAGATTGAGTCAAGCATTTTCAGATTTTTATGGAATACTCTCATCACTTTTGTCTCTTTGATGTTAATCTTCATTCCATATTTCAATGCCGTATCATTCAGACTATCCATTATCTTTCGTAGGCCCGTCTCGCTTCCCGCTACCATTCCAGTGTAACACTACCATTTTAAAATTTATGTCGGAACCAGCCTTACTTGAATAAATGCTGTTACATACTGTAAGACATGTAAATGCAAAAACTTATATATATTTTTATTGTTCTTATTATCTTTATTTAATGTCAGGCTGGTGAAGAAGAAAGGAACTACAAGAGTTTGGTTCAGTTCGGTTTGGACGAAGTCTGGGTTCGGGTTCGGTTCGGGTTCGGTCAGAGTCTGGGTTCGAGTTCGGTTCGGTTCGGTCAAAATTCTACATTTTAGGGTTCGGTTCGGGTTCGGTTCGATTCCCATCTCCAATACGTACACTAACGTCCCAAGGATGACGTCCCTGACAGCATCCAGATCTTACGAGAGACAGTTCAAGGATTATAAATTTATATTTAAATCCTAAAACCAAAGTTCAACGTCTCTCTCCATCTGTTCTATATGGTATTCTGTCAGAGTCGAATCCGGTGGGATTGAATTGGATTGACTCGATGTCCTCCTGCTCTATCTGCAAACATGTTGCTAACTCCGCCATTTAAACCAAATATGGCATGCACATAAGTGTTAGAACCGTCAAACAAAAATTTTGACTAAGCTTACAGAAACCTATGGCAAAATTCAGAAAATGCTATATTGACAGAACATGCTGGCTTGCGCATATATCAAGAGCGTAAAAGGGAAGTTAGAGGTGTCGTTTTTTCAGCATTGGATGTGTTTAAATATTAAAATTACCTTGACGCCGCAAGATTAAAAAGCTCATTAAATTATACTAATGTCAAAAATATAATAAATGAAACTGTACAATAAATCAAAACTAAACCTGAGTATATATTTGAACCAGGAGTTTTAGCGCCAGTCTGGTGATTCATCGTACTTCTACAATAGTAAATTTTAATCAGACTGCTTAAATGTTTGACTTTCTATTAAATGCTAGTTCCTAACATATATACGTTCACGGGTATTTCATAAACCTATCGCTTTTTTAAACGTGATCATTTATAAAAGCTGGCATCTTCAACATTAAGATATCAAAAGGCTATAGCCTATATGTTAGTTTCGCATGTGCAATTTGCAACATTGCGCATGATGTAAACTTACTGAATGAGGGTCTACGTTCTATCAGTCAGGAACCTTACCGTATGATATCCCGGCCTAATTCGTGTTTATCTAATTTGGGCCTAAGATGCGTTAATTAATTATTCTATAAGTTGTTCTCTACAAGCATGAATTTAAATATTGTAAACTCAGGGTTAGTATATTGTATCAACCTTAGTCAAGTGTAATTTTTCTGAAGCTTTCCATACAAGACAAATTTAACAGTATCGATAAGAAAATTATTGTACACTTTATAACATTATTACATAGTACTTTACCGAGAAAAGCTGCTTGAAACAGAAAATGCCGATACAAATGAACCAAGAAAATTTCCCATTCCTGTGCATTCATAATTCAAATAATTTTCTCATTTCATCATAAATATAATGTTACCTCTGGTATAAATAGCAGAAATAAATAACTATAAGTAGTATCAGAGTTGTTAGAATAACCTAAAACAAAATAGCCAGTGTTTCTAAAAACTAATCGAGGAAGGTGGGGGAAATCTAAGGAGAGGCCGGGATTAGTGTTATGATTGGTAATAGCCTAGTACGTAACGCCATAACTGGTAAAGCATCATATTTGTAATGGAATCAAACTGTTACTGGATGGAGAACTGAATAGTGATTGAGATTAATGATTTTAGGATTTAATTTCAGATCTTAGAATTGGAGTGCGTATATACCGTATAGGTTTACAAATTGCCAGCGTTATATGGAGACTTTGAGAGAGAGAGAGAGAGAAAAAAAGAAAGAGTAAGAGAGTGTGACAATATGCCACTTAATTCAAGTGCAATAAGTATTTTATGATGTTTTGCTTTACGTAATACACCGACCTCTGTCAAATCTTATTTGCACTTCATTTATTATTTATGCATTTATTATTGTCAATAATCTATTTCTATGAAACACTTAAGAGCATGCAACTTGATCTTTAACACAGCTGCGTCAATGCAATCAAATTGTTGTAAACGATATGGTCAACAATCGCAAGACTTTTAATGTAATTACTCTAAACAACACTCAAATAAATCCTGAATCAACTATTCCTTAATTGGGAAGGCCATAAATAAATGTTAATCAATGTTAGTTTGCAATCAAATTCAGCATGTGTTCACAACTGTTACTAAGTAGCATTTGCACTACTGAGTGTATGAATTTCGCAATAAAATAGTCACAGATGAGTAGCAATTCATTTCACTGGAGTAACGATACTAACAAATAAAAATAAGCTGAAGATTTACTACATATGCTTAATGTCTTTATATCTTCAGGTTATATTTATTGGCTTTAGTATTTGTACAGTATATAAGTTATAACACATGCCATACTATCGACTTTTCCCTAGACATACATGTAGGTCTTCCTTGCGTTGCGTTTTAGAACACTTCTCGCAAGTTTATGAAATGGGCGTTAAAAGCATTGATCGATGGTTTATTGTATATATCATGACGTCATGACTAATATCATGACGTCATCGACCACACGTACTAGAGCGTGGATGACGTCAGAGACGTCCCCTAGAAAAAAGCAACGAGGCTGAAGCATTTGGGCAAATAGCAACAACAACAACTCACCGAGAGCTAGAAGTTCCTGATTAGCGTCTATAGAGTATCCGTTCATTCGTGCTTAACATTATCAATCAATCAGAATTAAAGTCATTTAAATCAATTCAATTCGGTTCTACAAAATCTACCACCAACCTTGCTTAAATATTACTTAATATAGGCAGCGACGACATTTTGCATTATTGGTCTTGTTAAGTCGTCAATGAAATTGCTTTTTCTCTTTCACGCGTGCTATAAATTCATAGTTCATCTGATTTAAACTAACTTCAAAAGTATAATCAACAAATAGTAGTTTCTCTACAAAATATTTTAACTAGGGAATAACGGAAGATCGCTTGTTTATTGGACAATGTTAGGTGAATATATTAGTTTGAATTGTTAGCTAGCATCGTGTAAGATTCTCAAATATAATGGCATGAATAGTAAGGCTGAGATTTAATACCAACTATTTAATGTGCGCTTCGTCATCCCATAACGCTTTCTGAATCGCTGAGACTAGTTTATACTAAGGCTAACCTGTTAACCTACACGTGTCTTGCTCACTTTTGACAAATTTATTACTTAACATTGCTTAATTAATATTATTGTCAACAAACATTTCTGCACTTATTTAGATGGACAGGTGACACTTTTATGACAAACATCAGAATTCTACGACGTCTTATTTAAAAACTCTACTAAAATGGTGATTTAAATTCGTAGTTTTAGTCTTATCCTTTTAATATGTTTGAAAGGCGAGACGAGCTGTTGGGTTTTAATATTTTCCTTTAGTGTTCAGCATATTTTGAACGCTAATTTTATTCTCACAAGATTATATAATATTTAATTAAATGTGGTAAAGATAGGGAATATCTTACCAAATGATTTTCCAATGGCCACAGTTTCCATGAGACTTATCAACGGGACAATGAAGAGTCCCACTCCGAGACTCTAAATCATATAAAGCAGACAACATGTACATGATGATAGTACTTCTAGATACCATTTGTTATTATTTTTATTTATTTATTCATCACATTAAACATCATAAAACGCAGATAAAGCAAATAGAATTATAATTGAATGTTTGAATTATTGAATTATTGTAATGGAATGTATAACTCATTCAAATGTTGCCAAACTTGAACTTTAAATATTAAATATAAGGAAAAGATGCATGTTCACATAATAATCGTTATTATACAAAATTCAATATAAATAAATGAATGTTTAGAAGAAAATGGTAATTCCAAATCTAAAAAACCATTTCCAGAAGTGGATTTAAACACAGAAGCACCAGTGTACCTGGAATATCTCGGCGGATGTGTACGTCTCGTTGGACGCTGAGAGACTGAAAGATGGCGGCCGGAAGTCCGGCAATCCTGCTGGGACGTTCTCGTTCCTGGAGAAGGGCTCGAGATCATAAAGTAGAAATATTGCCACCGTTCCTCCAGATAATATGATGACCACTGCACTGCGGGCTGGTAAAAAATAATTATCTTCAATTTAGTGTCAATAATACTAAATAAGCATAATTATAAGAATAATTAATAATAACAATTCAGTATCGATGTTTTCTAAATATGAAGATAGCAAATAGAAATCACGTATAGTCATTACCAAACAGAGCTTATAATTTATGCCGCTTACAGATATCCCTTTTATTAAAAGAGGATATAGTAATCGAGGTGTTGATAATTATTGAGACTGATTGCATATTGTGAATTTGAATAAAACTCTTGAACCTGTTATATTGTAGTGCACTGCAAAAGGATTAATAATTGTCGTATGTGACCTTATCTCCCTCTCTCTCTCTCTCTCTCTCTCTCTTAGTGCACTGCCTACTGGCAGGTCCATGATATATAACGCTTCCAATCTGCTCTGTCTTCCGCTTTCTACTTCATGTCCACACATGAGTGAGTCTTTAAATAATCAAACATACCTAATCTCAGTCTGCCTCTGCCTCTTTTTCCTTCCATTCTACCTTCTATGTCCTCTTTTAATAGACTTCCCCTCTTATAGTGAGTCCTATCTAACTCTTCTTCCCATTTCTTACGTGAAGTTATAGTAAATGCTAAATGTCTTCCATTGCTAAATTTGAGTAGCCAAAATAACAGCTAAATTTGTCTCTCTTGTTGTAGGCTTACATGTATCTCTGAATGTCAAGTGTATACCGTATAATTCTTCTACTTTTTCTCATACATGTATATTGTACTCCTTTAAATCTAACAGTTCTTCATTTATATTCTACTCTTTTCATCTAACAATTTTCTTCAGGTTTACCTACGATTACGCTTTTGCACTATAAGTTTGCATATTAACATTCAGTCATGGTAATTCTCTAATTTATTCTGGAATTATTAATTTAATTATGAATTTTATTGGCAAAATATAATTCTACGGACAACTATATTTAAAGATGAATAAAGATGTTTCTGATAAGAAAGCGATAAAGTTAAAATAATGTCTCTCGCTCAATTAACTTGGATTTACATAAATCTCCAAAAATTGGAAGGTTTTAAGAGATTCTGATATCCAGAATAAAAAATTAAGCATATTTTAAGTAATGGGACTGAATTTAACAAAAGTCTGTAAAAAATTTAGCCTTGAATATTTTGTGATAGTAGGCAGTGACAGAGAGTTTGGAAGAGTTCATATCAAACCTGTGCAAGCGATCCAAAGAAGATATTTAAAGAAACGTAACAATTTATTCTTTCGACAAATTTTGCAGCACTTCATTGATTTAAGTTTCTAAAATAAACACAAATCACAAATTAATAGCAAAAAGGCAGCTAATACAGATAGATTAACAATATTGAGGAGTTGTTTTAGTTTATGTACTTTGGACTGATTTTCTGCATTTTTGAATTTGCACCGTTTTTGGACCTTCTTTTCACTCGCCGGCTTGATTTTGCCCCAGTAGTGCTCGATGTTGTCATTAATGACTGTAGCACTCTGATTTTTGTTGTTATTATTATTATGTGCTAACTGATCAATGCAACATGCTTCAGACTTGCCTCCTCCCTTCACCCTCAGGGGCGGAGGGAGGGGACAAGTCATTTCAGCTATTAGTAATATATTTACCTTGCAATACTTTAATGTTTTCAATTATCAGGTACATACTGCATACATGTAGACGTATGGATCAGAAGCATTTTATAATGTCATTGATCTATACTCCAATCCAGTAGGCGATAATGCTGAATGTCACTCGTGCTTATTTCAAAGTGTTGTACTAACTATCTATTGTTAACTATAGAGTTCACAAGCCCATTTAAAACTTGAAAAGGCCAATTTAAATTGCTAAAATCATCTTATTAGCTTCAAAAGTAATAGAGACTATTGGTATAGCATTTCTTACCTATGAACTATCAAATTGCCGGTATCTTACAAGTGTTCGGAAAATTGAAGAGTATAATTTTGTGGATCAGATATAAAATAGTTCATGCGTAACGCATGAGTCTTTGCATGCGAAAACTGAAAAAGATCTAAAACAACATGTCCAGAACTAATGACTTTGTGCCACTTTTCAAGTAGGCCTATGTCCGCTTTGCAAAAGTATCTCACTATTTCTTTAAGTCAAAAGCAATTGAGAAGTGAATGTAATAGAATTTGATGGAAGATTAAGATCCATAATAGGCAATAATGGTGGTAAACTGGAAATGGACACATGATCCTAGATATCCTGTATTAGGTGTATTCATAGCAGATGTTTGAGGTCTCACCTTTGTCACAAACAGAAATACTCCGCAGCTGACGCCCATGAGAAGATCCCAAACACTGAAAATACGAAGTATACCTGATATGATTAACTTACTGTAATATAACTCTCGCATGAAAATAATACTAATGCTAATATTCATAGATACCTATACTGGTACTGATACTGATATGGATATTGATACTGATACTGATATGGATATTGATACTGATACCGATATTGATACCGATATCAATACAAATACCGATACCGATATCGATACCGATACCAATACCAATACCAATAACAATACCAATACCAATACCAATACCAATATCAATATCAATATCAATATCAATACTAATACCAATACTAATACTAATACCAATACCAATACCAATACCAATACCAATACCAATACCAATACCAATACCAATACCAATACCAATACTAATACTAATACTATTAATCATAATCATAATCATAATCATAATCATAATCAAAATCATAACAAGTAACAGATACACAACCCAGTTTCATTACGTCATTGGATGTCATTGAACAAGCAGATAATTTCTCTGATCATCTACCCAGTTGTATTAAATACGAAAACAGATGTGTTAAAGCATTGCTTTAAAATTACTAACACTAATGACTCAAATGTAAATCGTTTTGTCTCCACATACAACTTTGATTGGCGTGGCTCATCTACCTCTGATTACTATGAATTAACTAGAAGTGCATTTTATAATTCATACTTACTGCTCAATAATCATGATCTTGACAAGTTATACGAAAAAAGTCCCAATATCTTTAATCAAGCTGGTATTAATATCATATATAGAAATGTAATTAATATTTTAAAAACCAGTGCTATCAGAACTATAAAACAAAGAGGCAAAAATGGTGTACGAAAATTTTGGTGAGATGAAAATTTAGATACATTTAAACACGATTCCATTGAACATTTTAATAATTGGAAAAATGTAGGTAAACCAAACGAAGGCAACCTGTTTGATTTGAAAGTTGAAGCTCACAGAAACTACAGAAATGCCTTAAAGAATAAGCTGAAGTATAAAAATAATGTATCAGCTGAATTACAAAATAATCTACTAAATTCAAATGGTTCAAAATTTTGGAAATGCTGGAAAGGTTACTTCTTTAAACAAAAAAATACCCAAAATGATGTTACTGTAGAAGGATTTAAAAAAGATACTGAGATTGCCAACGCTCTTGCTAATAATATAACAAATGCCTGCACACAAAACTCATTAGAAAAGCAACAAACTTTTCGGGATAGCTATTTTTGTAAAGAGGGGTTAAATGAAAATACAGAAAATGAATGCTATATTGAAGTTGAAGCCATTGATAAGAAATTAATAGCATTGAAGCAAACAAAGCTCCCGGTGCAGATGGGTTAACAATTGAGCATATTGCTTATGCACATCCCTCTTTAATTATAATTCTAAGAACTCTATTTAATATAATGTTGAAGTTGGGAAAAGTTCCTGATGAGTTCGGTGTTGGCATTACTACGTCAATACCGAAATTTAAGGGCACAAAAGAAACTTGTCTGCTGACGACTTTCGGGGAATAACGATATGCCCAATAATATCAAAAATCTTTGAATACTGTATTTTAAGATATGTTAGTTTTGAAACCTCCACAAGGCAATTTGGATTTAAACAAAAAGTCGGATGCACTAACGCCTTGCATAATCTTAGAAAAGTTGTTAATTACTTCAATAATAGAAAAACTACAGTAAATATTGGGGTAATTGATCTGAAAAAAGCTTTTGATAAATGCAATGGTTATGGAATTTTATGTATGTTGCAGAACAGAGAGTGTAAATAAATGTGTATTAAATGTGCTAGAAAATTGGTTTTCCAAAAACTCTACAACTGTTAAATGGAAAAATTGTATGTCTAATTGTGTGCCTCTATTATCTGGTGTTAAACAAGGAGGAGTTCTGTCACCCATTTTATTTACATTATTTGTGGATAACATATTGTGTGTATTAGAGCAATCTAATTTAGGATGCTTTGTTAATTATAAATGCTTTAACAGCTTCATGTATGCTGATAATTTAATTTTGATTAGTGCATCGGTTACTGATTTACAGCTTATGTTTGATATATGTGATAACGTAGTATCTTATTGAGTATCTTATATGAATACCATAGATATATTTTTTAAACAAATTAGTATTGGATGCCAAAATTATTAAAGGGATCGAATTAGATCATCCTGTTTATTTAGAATTTGAAAGTTTACAAAGGAAATATAATATTTCGTTTGTTGATTCTGTTGCTAAAGTACGTTAAAAGTTTGGATCTACGTTGACAAAATGCTACATATTGAATATTCTAATGAATAATTGAGTTGATTTGATTCTGTTTGTCACTTGTAAACTACTAGGATTGCATTGCTTAGCTGTAGTTGTATACAAATTGTTCTTTCTTTTCGTTTATTTTTCTTTCTTTTTGCTATATCTTTGTTCGAAACTACCATGTATTGGTGAAATAAAGTCTATATAATTATTATTATTATTAGTTTTATGTTTATTCTTAGAATAATAATATAAAATAATAATAATAATAAATAATAATAATAATAATAACAATAATAAAAAGTTTTATTATTATGATTGTTATTTTTATTATTATGATTATATTATTATAATCAAAATGTTCAATGTTGTCGGGGACAACAGTTGCATTGCAATGTGTTAATATTGTTGTTACATTGAATTGACATTGGAGTAAAAACCTAATTTATGACTTGTAAGAGACAGCTGTGTGTCAGAAGCTAAAACTAGCAGGTCGCGGGTCATAACCTCCATAGATTACTAAATATAAGCTATGAATTGTAGGCAAATTCAAAACGAATAACAACTATAATTATCGTAATAATGAATTATTAATAATAAATAATTGAATTATAATAATAATTCATTACACAAAGACCTAAGCTATAATATATAAATCATAAACTACACGAATAACTAAAAAGTTACAAGCCAGTAGCTATACCTTACAAACTTAGGGCTAAAAGCAATAAGCGTATATTAAATTTTTTTGAGAATTTAAATCTTTTTAAAGCGTAACGAATTTAAAGCAATCATCTTCCAAACTTAAATTTTATCAGAACTTACTTGGTTTCAGGCAGTTTCTTAAAGATCCAGTAGATTTTCTGAGGCAATGGTCTCGGTATTCCTGTGAGGCCCAGTAAGTTCTGCACATGAGATATTAACTACTCTGATAACGATAATCAACAAATAAATGCTAAATTACGTCATGAATGCTTACATTCATTGTCATGTCATAAATACTCTAGTTACTTAATTTTTATAAGTGTCGAGGTCATGGCACAAATGATATAGTCATATTATAAAGCTATGGGCATGTCATGTATGACATTTTCATAAGACTCTCTCTTTTTCTCTCTCTTGATATTTCTATAGTTACCTTCTTTTGTGGGCAGTAATTAAAATGTATGGTTGCCATAGGTTCTACAGTATTCTGTAGCATAAAAGATAATTAATGAAGGTATTTGTAGTTCATCGTATTTGCTACTGACTGTATCACCTCACAGAGCTTAGGCTCATTGTGGTAACCCTACTCTTCTTGATTATTTATTTTGTTTCTAGTTAAACGTGATGCATTTGCTATTTATTATGACGTGATATACAAAATGTTAAAGGAAAATTAGAAAATACATATACTCGTGTACCGGTATTTGTCCTATGATAGTAGTAACAGAGGCTGCCTGTGTGAAGCCATGTACCACAGGTTGAGATATGTAGACCACGATAAAGCCTGCAATATATGAAACCAATCATGGAATAAAACAGTTTCTTGCCATCTATGTGAGGTTTAATTAATAATTGATGTCATTCTACGATTTTGACTCATCTTCTGCGTGGAACAAGATGACACAAACGTCTATTAGACATCTAACAAGAGAAACATGTAAATGAACATTGAATATCGAATAAGACAAACATGTATAAACAAGTATAAAATATCAAACAACAGGAATATTAAATATGACAAAAGATTATACATTCATGTATAAAAATTAAAAGATCAATTAATTTATAGAAATTCTCACCTAGCCTGAGCATTGACATCGCTATCTGAATGAGCCCACTCATGAAGCACAGGACGACAGAGTACGTAGGGTCATTAGCGACGGGCGAAGCCGCGAACTGTGAGACAACCAGTGACGTAATGGCTGAGGGTCCAATGCTAACATCCTTCGCAGTCCCGAATATGATATAGGCAAAACAGCCCATGAAGCATGAGTATAGGCCGTACTGAAAGTAAACAAGATATAGGTAAAACATAGCCCATGAAGCGTGAGTATAGGCCGTACTGAAAGTAAACAAGATATAGGCAAAACAGCCCATGAAGCATGAGTATAGGCCGTACTGTAAGTAAACAAAATATAGGTAAAACATCCCATGAAACATGAGTTTAGGCCGTACTGTAAGTAAACAAGATATAGGTAAAACATCCCATGAAACATGAGTATAGGCCGTACAGGAAATAAACAAGATATAGGCAAAGTAGCCTATGAAACACGATTATATGCTGTACTGAAAGTAAACAAGATTTAGGCAAGGGAGCCCATTTTTTGTATCAACTACTCTGCCGTTGTACAAAGTATTGATGTCATCTCTTCCAGTTAGAAGCGGTTGAGCAAGTTAATTTAACATTACCTTTCAACTTTAAAAGAG